>CAMZMU010000044.1:33385913-33595292 GCA_947311845.1 Poa pratensis | reverse complement strand
ACGTTTTCATGATGATAGGAGAAAGGCAATAGGAGAGGAAATAGCTCGCTTGCTGGCTGCAGGATTCATCACAGAGGTATACCATCCGGAGGGGTGGCAAATCCAGTATTGGTTATGAAAAAGAACGGTACGTGGCGAATGTGCGTTGATTACACCAGTCTTAACAAAGCTTGTCCAAAGGATCCATTTGCTTTGCCAAGAATCGACCAAGTAATTGATTCAACTGCTGGGTGCGAGCTGTTATGCTTTTTGGACGCCTATTCAGGCTACCATCAAATCAAGATGAAGAAGAGGACCAAGAAAAACGTCCTTCATCACACCCTTCGGAGCTTTTTGTTACGTCAGCATGCCCTTTGGGTTGAAGAACGCAGGTGCGACTTACCAAAGATGCATTCAGAATTGCCTACATGAGCAAATAGGTCGCAACGTTCATGCCTACGTGGATGATATTGTGATTAAGTCGCAAGTTAGCCAGGATCTTATTGGTGATCTGCAGAGACATTCACAAATCTCAGAAAATACAACATGAAGCTCAACCCCACAAAGTGCGTTTTCGGAGTACCAGCAGGAAGCTATTGGGATTCATAGTATCAGAAAGAGGCATTGAGGCCAATCCTGACAAGATAAAGGCCGTGATGGATCTCCAAAAGCCAGAAAAGATAAAAGATGTACAGCGGCTTACTGGTTGCGTAGCAGCTTTGAGTCGCTTTATATCAAGATTGGGAGAAAAAGCACTACCTTTGTACAGACTGTTGAAAAAATCAGACACCTTCGTTTGGGACGCAGAGGCCGACGAAGCTCTGACAGCCTTGAAACATCAATTGACGAATGCTCCAGTTCTGGCGGCTCCAAAAGATAAAGAGCCAATGCTACTATACATAGCGGCAAATTCCCGCGCTGTGTGAGTGCTGTCATGGTTGTGGAGAGACAAGAAACGGGAAAGGAATACCCTGTCCAGAGGCCAGTATACTACGTGAGCGAAGTCCTCACAGCTTCCAAACAGCGTTACCCACAGTGGCAGAAGTTGGTGTTTGGAGTGTTCATGGCGAGTCGCAAGCTGAAGCACTACTTCCAAGAGCATCCAATAACTGTGGTGAGTTCAGCACCATTGGCAGATATCATTCGTAATCGAGAAGCTACTGGAAGAGTCGCTAAGTGGGCGATCGAGTTGGGACCACATCACATCAGTTACGAGCCGCGCACATCAATTAAGTCGCAAGCCCTTGCAGATTTTATTAACGATTGGACAGAAATCCAAGTTGCTCCTAGCATGGCAGAAACCAAATACTGGACCATGCATTTTGATGGGTCAAGACAGTTGCAAGGCTCGGGGGCTGGAGTTGTTCTGACATCTCCCAAGGGACAAGCTGCGGTATGTGTTACAGATACACTTCAACTGCACAAATAACGTGGCGGAGTACGAGGCACTGCTTCATGGTCTACGTATAGCAAAGGAGATGAACATCAGTCGTATACGCTGTTTTGGCGATTCAGACTTGGTGGCACAGCAGGTCTCCGGAACGTGGGACAGCAAGGATGCGAACATGGCTGCATATAGGAGAGAGGTGGACAGAATTGCTGGACATTTCACTGGATACCAAGTTGAACATATTGATCGGAGACAAAATGAAGCTGCGGATGCCCTGTCTCGGCTTGGATCCAATAGACAGTCAGTCCCACCCAATGTTTTCCTGGATGAACTGCACAATCCATCAGTCAAACCTCCAGCAGAGATTGACATTGCAGAGCCAGAGGATGATTCAACTTTAGTCGCAGCCCTGCATGAACAGCCAGGATGGACAGAGCCATACATGGCATATTTAAGTCGCGGAGTGCTGCCGACGATGAAATTGAGGCGCGCAAAATCATACGACGATCAAAGGCCTATACAATCATCAACAATGAATTATACAAGCGCAGCGTATCAGGAGCATTCCAAAGATGTGTTCACCAGAAGAGGGACGAAAAATCTTGCACGAAATTCATTCAGGCGATTGTGGCCATCATGCTTCGTCAAGATCTTTGGTGGCAAAGGCGTTCCGACATGGATTCTTCTGGTTAACAGCATTAGCAGATGCAGAGCAAATTGTCAGAGTGTGCGATGGATGTCAAAGATACGCTAGGCAAGATCATATGCCAGCCCAAGCACTTCGCACAATACCCATCACATGGCCTTTTGCCGTATGGGGTTTTGACATGGTAGGGCCTTTCAGACGGTCTTCAAACGGAAAAACTCACCTCTTAGTCATGGTGGACAAATTCACAAAGTGGATAGAAGCAGAACCTGTGGGAGATTGCGAGGCTGAAACAGCAGTCAAGTTCTTGAAGAAGGTCATATTCCGCTTTGGTTACCCCCATAGTATCATTACAGACAATGGGAGCAACACCTCTGAAGGGGCTACACAGATATTTTGCGCAGACAATGGGATAAGATTGGACCTCACGTCAGTAGCACACCCGCAGAGCAATGGACAAGCTGAGCGAGCTAACCAGGAAATTCTCCATGGAATTAAGCCGCGCCTTATTGAAAAGGTCGAAGCATCTCCAGGATGTTGGGTGGAAGAACTGCCAGCAGTACTGTGGAGCTTGAGAACAACCCCTAACAGATCCACAGGATTTACACCATATTTCATGGTCTATGGAGCAGAAGCAGTCATGCCCAGCGATATCATACATGATTCACCAAGAGTTGCGGCTTACATCGAGACAGATAATGAGATAGCTCGGCAAGACTCGGTGGACACATTAGAAGAGGTTAGAGACTTGGCAGCATCAAGGTCAGCAGTATATCAACAAGACTTGCGACGCTATCATGCCAGACGCATCAAAACCCGCACCTTTCAAGAAGGCGACCTAGTACTGCGACTTAAACAAGATCACAAGGGAATGCATAAGCTGTCCTCTCCATGGGAAGGACCCTACATCATCAGCAAGAAGCTAAACAATGGGTCGTACTACCTGCTGGATGTAAGGGAAGAAAGCAGCGAACGCCATGATTTCGAGGATCGTCTCGAGGCACCTCGCCCTTGGAACGTCGCACACCTGCGACCGTACTATACATAAGAAAAGGCTAATCAGAGCCAAGCATCATCCTTTCCAGCTTTATAGCTGAGTATCATCACAGCCACTCAGGGCTAGAACTTCAACTTTGGTCGCCACCTAGGCGCGACCTATGCAACATCTGATCGCCACCCAGGCGCGATCGACCCTTGTATCAGAAACCGGCTGCCACCTAGGCGCGGCCGTAAACTTTGTATCATCTCTGGTCGCCACCTAGGCGCGACCGACCCCATGTATCACCATGGATCGCCACCTACGCGCGATCCAACCCTATGATAACACTCGGTTGCCACCTAGGCGCGACCTTATGTGTCATCATAATCAAAGCTTATCATAGCTTAGCCTATCATGGCAATATCATTATGTTTCTTGGGGTCTTTGTTACCCTGAAACAGCCGATTTATTGGCAATTATCAAATTTACCTTAAGTTGGATTGCTACTCGCATTATGTGGCCAAAGTACTGGGGTGTGGCGTCAATCGAGCTTGATTGCCTATCATGGCCGCTCTCGACCCTGAACACACATATTCCTGGAAATACTGAGTCGCGCGAGTGCCCACTTAAGGATTCAGATGGCCTAACTAGAGGTCGATGTACTGCTTATAGTACGGCAACACCAATTACAATTACTTGTACTTAACAATTGTTTTATCATGATATCAAGTTACAGGTGATGACCTTCAGAGTTCTCTGAGAAGAATTGAGATGATTACCACATAACATCCTCTCAATCCTTGGGGGCTACATATATTATCATCAAAAATTTGAAGATAGATCGTCATCAAGTTCTGAAGCTATCAGGCTCTAACAAAGAAGCTCACGAAGTCAGATGATCTTCCAGGTGCGAGTCAAGGCCAAACTTGCACAATTATAAGCCGCGAAACAAGGAAAAGCGCGGCCTAAGCATTCAAGATCAAGAAAACTATGAAGTTCAGGCCACGCTTGGGGGCTAATGTCGGGGGAATACTTTCTGGATTAACCCGCGGCCCAGTGCGACTTAACTTACTCGCACGGACGAAGGCCCACTTGGGAACAAGCCCAATATTGAACCGCCATAAGGGGAAAGATCTAGAAGACATATCCCGGAGGACGTGAAGACCAAGTAGTCTCCGAGTAGGCCTCTGTGGATGTATTCCTTATGGGGAAGTTTCCTTTTGTAACCTAGCGAGCCTCTGTGTATATAAAGAGGACTCGCAGGACTTAGAGCGGGTCAAGCTATCAAGCCCTAAACCCTAGCTCATACGGCGAGTACCAGATCGGATCGCCTCCATTGTAACACCTCGATTATCATATCAATACCAATCTAGGGTAGGCAGGAAGTAGGTCTTTTACCTCACATTGAGGGGGCCGAACCTGGGTAAATCTGTGTTGATCTTTGTTCCTGCGATCCCAAGCTCGGAGATGCTTGACTCGCATAATCCCACACCTACGAAGTCATCTATGACACCTGACGTGACAAACCCACGACAATAACACAATCAGCTTCAGATAGGATTTCAACGTGCTTGCACATTGAAGTTCAGGTTGCACATCAGGCCAGCTGCAACTAAGTGTGTATTTGTATGCTGAAGCTGACCATACATCATTTGTTGACTATAGCCTCCATCATGTGAGCAGGTCTTCTGAAATATCATCTGGGTTCAGTACAAAAACAATAAATCAAAACTCCAATGATGGGAATAGGAATACAGCAAGGAACAATGCAAAATCTAGACTGGAAAACGTTTGGGCACCTTTGGCTTGCTGTGGACCAGTTTCTTCATGGCACTCCTTTAGTTGGTAAAACACCAAGCATTCTTCCTCCTCAACATCTTTATTCATTGTTTTCGGGTCTGAAGGATTGAAAGATCATCAAGTTAGTAACAAGGTTCATTTTTTAAATGCCTAGTCTATTCAAAAAACTTACCGGCAGCCTTTAGCCAATCTTGAAGGCATATCAACGCCTCGACCATTTTACTCTTCAGTCTGCTCCTATAATCAGTAAGGATTCTTCCACCTGCGCTAAAAGAAGACTCCGATGCCACTGTCGATGCTTGAATAGCTAGGACATCACGGGCGATACATGATAAAACTGGGTACTTTGGACCATGGACTTCCCACCATCCCAAGATGTCAAACTCTTTGCTGGGGGGAAAGAGCTCTTCATCCATGTATCTCTGAAGCTCATTTGGTTTTTGTTTCTTCTGGACCTTCAAATGAGCTTGCCAATCAGCCAAAGAATCATCAAATTCTGCAACCCCATCCTGAACTTCTTCTGATGGATTGGTACCAAGAGAATCACCCATTTCATGGGAGTAATCTTCAAAGAGAGTCTTTATGACCATGTCCACCTTTTTCAGGTGTTCTCCTGCATTATGTCCGAAAGCTTGCCCAAGGCAAAATTCAATGAAGCTCCTCTTGTACCTTGGATCGAGGATCACGGGTATGCAGTTCGCCAAGTATGACTCCTTCCACTACTTGTCAAACTTCTTTTGCATTTTCCTCACCATGGATGCAATTATTGGTTCCTTATTAGTTGCTTGCTTTTCTAACAGCTGTCTAACACTCCATATTTCATGGAAGTACCGGTTCACCGTTGGATAGGTAGAACCTGAAACTACTTTCGTAGCTTCAAAGAATATCTTCAGTAGTGAGCGGATCGCTTCAGCCATTTCCCAATCATCAGCTGAAGGAGCATACTTAAAGTGAAGATCTTGCTTAGCCAACTCATCAAATGCTGCCACATATGGCAAAGCTGAATCAATCATAAGATATGTTGAGTTCCATCGATGGTCAACATCAAGTGAGGGTTCCTTCTCACATTTGATGCTGAGCTGTCGAATTATGCCCTCAAATAGCTGATCTCGAGTTTGTGAGCTCTTGACATATTTTACACTCTCTCTGATCATGTAGATGGAACCTTTCATTACAAGCAAACCATCTTGCACAACAAGATTCAACACATGTGCAGCACAACGGATATGGAAAAGTTTTCCTTCACAGGTCAACATGTTCTTCTTCATCAAATTATCTTTCAGACTGTCCATCATTGAGCCATTGACTGATGCATTGTCCAATGTAATGCTGAAGATTTTATCTTCAATATTCCAATATTGCAAAGCCTTCAACATGACATTGTACATCCTGTAGCCACTCTGTGGCGTTTCCATCATGCAGAATCTAAGTACCAAACATGCCGATCGAAGATCCAACCAATTTCGCTTGATGCAAGCTCATGGTCTGCTGGTTCTTCTTGCTCATTTCTTTTGCCATATCCTCAGATCTCTTCCTCTTCTTCAACTTAATCTCATTTGCTAGGATAATTTGCTTGCCTATCTCAGCTTTATGGCAAGGGAACTTAAGCACCAATTCTGGATAGATAAAAACCCCTTCCTTGAGGTAACGTGCATCAATTGTTGTTTCATCGGCGTCAAGGAGGGTGACGCGGTTCTCCTCAGGATACAAGAGTACTGAGCCCTTGTACTTTGGCTTCTGATATTTGTGGCGCAACAGTGTACAGTAAGAGGCACACCACCTCAAAGGATAAGAGGCCTTGCTTGATGGCTCCCCTACGGCATCACTTCTCTTCCTTTTCTTCGCTTTCTTTTCCTGTAGCTTCACCTTTTCTGAGTCATCATCTTCCTCTGCAACAGCCAGCAAATGCTCTTGTTCGGCATCACATGGAAAATGGGGTTGCTGCGCATCAACTGTCAGATGGCTCTTCTCGACATCATTAACAAGCTTCTCTTGCTTGATTTGCTGAAGTTCTTTTCTCTTCCTTTTCTTCATTTTGTTTTCCTGCAGCTTCACCTTTTCTGAGTCAACATCCTCCTCTGCAACAGCCATCTTCACTACATTGCAACCCTCGCTTGTTGGCTCGTCTGTGTCAACCGGCACTTGCGTCTTCTCGGAACCACCCAACTGCATATCTTTCCCATCTAATGTGCTTGTACAGGAGGTAACCTGCAACAACATTAACAACGAATTATTAAGGTTGCAAAGAACTGAGTGGTTGCAAAGGAAAACAAACACCAAATTTCAGTAGGCACGGAAGATATGTGGGCATTTGGCTATGCTATGGCACACATTCAGTGCAGTTCTTTGGTTGTTATCGCTATAATAGTGCAACTAGGAACAACCAGATCAGCAAGGGCTGAAATATATGAGTGCAGGCTGTTTCACGAGTGCATAAATAAATCAACAGCGGTGTGGTAAATCAAGTGTATTCCTACGAGGCAAAAGACTACCTCTGCTACTTGCACAATCAGCAGAGTTTAAATCTAAGAACACCTATTCAGCACAACCTCGTGATGACATTAGACAATACCAAACTAGTAATAATCACCATCCAGTGAGCATCAGTACGCACACCATCAGTGACCTGACCAAACATTACAATCAAGTGCGTGCTCTGAACTGACCAAACATTACAATTCAGTGCTATAGCCTGAAGATGCAGTTGACCTACCTAGATGGAAGATGCAACTCCGGTTCACATTATCAGAGATCAACTACAGAACAGAATATGCAATTGCGTCCTGAGCTAGTGAGCTGGAACGCAACGCGTACCTGGCCATCTCCCCGGCTCGATGTTCAGAGGGAGGACGCGCGCCATGACAGAAAGGGCTCAAGAGGACCTGCTCCTTGTCCTCCAGATCGATGTGAGTGCCGCCGCCCTCGCCTAGCATTTTTTTCTCCTCCGGCAACTTCTTCCCCTTTTCCTCCGGCTGTTTCTTTACGGCCTCTTCCGGCGTTGCTTCCACCGCGCTCGGCATCTTTCTCCGTGGGTGGGAGAAGGGGAGGGCGCCGAGCCTGGATAGTGGAAGACGTCCGCGTGATGGGTCTCGCCAGAGACGGGCGGGAGCTGGGAGGTCTTGCCGGAGACGGGCGGGGAGCAGGGGCGGCCGAGCGGCCAGGAGCTAGCGGCGACGAATTTAGGTTGACTGTGTGCGAGACGGACGGAACCCTTTCGTTAGTGGACAGGCGGACGTTTTCCGTCAGGCCCGCCTAGTTTGGGCAGCCCATCCGATTGTCCATTTGGGCCATCGAAGCGGTGCGGACGGAACGGACAGGCGGATTCCGTGTCCGCCTGCATCCCTCGTGCTCTCCTACCCCGCCCCTTTCCTTCGAATCGAGCTCGTCCGCGTCGCCCTCCAATCCCATGCCTCAAGGCCCTCGGCACCGCCCTCAAACCTCTGCATCGAGCTTGTCGTGCTGGTGCAGGGCGACGGCTGGTGATGGGCTGCGCGGAGAGGAGGCCTGGGGCCGTGCCGTGGTGCTGTAGGACGGTGGCGGGGTTGAGGTGCCGGAGGCCGGAGTTAGTCGCTCCTGGGATCTCTTGCGTCGAGCTCACCGGGACGCCCCTTCTCTGCGCCGCGCTCAACCGGCACCTCAGCAGCAGCCAGCTCTCGGAGGGAGACACGCGGGTTGGCATGGCAATTGATTATTGGAAGAGATGGTCGCGACGCTTCCCCACATTGTGGCATCTCGACGGCGGAGTGGCGCCTGACCTGATGGAAATCTCAGTCGTCATTGTTACTGACGCCGTCCGACAGAGAATTTTATGTCTGACGTTTCAGCTTTCAAGTGATGCAACTATGTGCAACTCAGATTCCACGATCTGCTCTGCACCTTTCTCGATCCTTCATGGTTGATGATGTAGCTGCTGCGGGGGCTCCTTCGACCCGTCAAGAACAGGCTGTGGTAGGGTAGAACGCCAAGCGAACAGACTACAACTCTAGATGGGGAGCGGACGAGCGGTGTTTAGATTTGCACTCCTATCCTGTGGTAGGGTAGAACGCCAAGCGAACAGACTACAACTCTAGATGGGGAGCGGACGAGCGGTGTTTAGATTTGCACTCCTATCATGTGGGTTAGCCTGCAATGTTGTGCACTGTTCTCGAGTACCTGCCGTGTTTCTGCAGCTGATATGCAAAGCAATCTGACAACAGCCTTCCGCGGTGTTTGCAATAAATCATTTTTAAATTGATGCCAGCCACCGAGCCATGTTTCTAACAGAGTGCAGCCAATTAGAAGCAAACGGTACATGGAATGAATGGTACAGTGCCTGGGATAAAGCAATTCAGATGATTCAAGCTAGACATGACTTTACAACTGATATATACGTTTTTGTTCACGCAATGAGAACACTGAAAAAAGGCAGTCTATTTAGAGATTTCAAATAAAGAGCATATTTTAGGTATCCAGGTGATACTCCTTACACAGCTCAATACTGATTTATTTATGATTTCAAGTGTTGACTTGCTAGATTTGATTACTTTCAAAATATTTACTTATGAAGACGTAACAACCAATCTGTATTAATACAGCTAGCCTACATAACCCAATCAACATCTCTAGCAGCTAGATTCAGAGTCTAGCTTCTCTACTGAATCTTCCATCACGCTGCCTTGTTTATTCACACCAACTTAGAACAGTGCACACGTCTACTGAATTCAGAGCACCATAGTTCCTTACGAGGAGCAAATTAGCAGAGTATAAGAGAAGAAGACTGAAAAAGGACATGGTATTTTCCTCCTTGAAGAAAGCTAAATAAAATCGTAATGAACACTTCTTAGTTCTTCGGTTTCTAATACTCCGAAGGAAAAGCATTTATTTATTCTATTATTTGTTTTTATAATTGGAATTTATGTTATGTTTACTCACTGTCGGTGCTAAAGCTGCTATCCGTTGTAAGACATGTGAACTTGGAAAAACTGGGAGTACGTATCCAGAGAGATGGCTATGTCGCCCACGACCGGAAAGTGTTGAGACAACCGCCGTGAGCCAACAACTCTGGTTCAATTGGGTCATTCGACGAATAAACGGTGCAGCGGTGTTCAAAGTCTACCAACGACATGATATTCTACATAACACGAGGGTTGTATATGAGAGCTATTTCTTGAAGTTGTCTCCAAGAACAATCTTCAATAGGAAGAGATAACTGCTGGGTTATTTCTTTGTATATATGATGTTGAACTATACAATTTTCATGTGTATTTTGTTAACAATCAATAAAAAATTGAGTAGCCCGTTGCAACGAGACACGGGCATTTTGCTGGTATATTCTAATACTACGTTTTGTACGAATGTATTTCTGTACCGTCGGCGGGGCAAACGTCTTTCACGTGAGAGCGGCAAAGGCGCGACCACACACATACGGCCGCCGTAACCGTGTACCCGAATACGGCCAAGCCATTCCATCAGCCACCTGTCACAACGACCCGCCGCGCCTGACAGCCGTGCGTGCTCCAGCGACCCAGACCCCACCACTTTATCCACACCGAGCCTCCCACCACCCTCACCGACACGCGGGCCCCCTACCCCGACCCCACCTGTCATCGACCCGCGCGCCCGACGACTATTTCTGGACCCTTCTCTCTCCCAAAGGCCAGAGCTCCCCATTCCCCTCCCTCGAATCGCTCGCCTCGCCGCGCCGCACCTCCGGTCGCCGATCCGACTCGATTCGATTCGCGGTGCTAGGGTTAGGGTTCCGGCGATTCCCCCCGCATGGTGCAGCTCCCGAGCATGGGGAAGCGGCAGCACGCGGAGGCGGCGGACCCGATGGCGCCGCCGCCGGTGTCCGCGGCCGCCGTGGTGAAGATGGAGGCGGACGAGATGGGGTACGGCGAGCACGGGCCGTTCGGCAAGCGCGCCAGGGCGGACCCGCCCGCGCCGCCCCCGCAGCAGGTAGTAAGCAGATCCGCGTTTTTTCCTGCTTCTTCCGTTTTCGCGCGTTTGTTTGTTTGGGGCTCGGATGAGTTCGGCCTTCGGCGTGGGGTTAACCGTGTTCGGTGGAGAGCATGAGGGCTTTGATGGGGTTTCGTTCTCCCGTGGCCGAATCAGTCGCGACGCTACTCCTTTTGATCCGAACTATTCATGTGCTTGAGTGGTTTGCGTGGATTAATTCGGTGGTGCGGATTACAGTAGTGGAGCTGCTGTTATTAGAGGAGAGTTTCTGCTTCTTTAAGAATGATGAAAGGGCATTGGCGTTAGTATTCTCAGCTAATTGAGGACGAGGGACTTGGGTTAATCCACACTTGATGTCCCTATGGTTTGGCAGAGTCGCAGTCTGCTTGTGTTGGTGTGGCGCCTGTAAACGGGCTGGAATGTGTATGTTCCATGAGTTGCGGTGCAAATGCTAGTATTACCGTTTGACATGGAATCCGAGAAAGCTCAAGGTGTACATGTTCGTGCACATGGTACAATGGTTATATGAACTTCGTCGGTCGATTTGCTAGTATGGATGTTGCAAGGTTGTGGAACTGCTCAGTTCCTTGGTCAGCAGATTGGGGGATGTTTCATTATAAAGTGTGCTTGAGAGAAAGAGGCGATACCTGTTGGCGCATTAGAAGTGTATATGATGCTGTTGTTGGTCAGTTATGCAGGGTGTGTAGCCGATTCTCCATAGAGTTTACATGGGATTACAATAGGAGTCGCCATCTGTTCAACATAGACGATGTCTCTGTGTAAGTAAAGAAAGCTGAATAACTGTATGAACAAAAGAATGGACCAATTTTCGTTCTCTCAAAATTTATCACTGTGTATGCATGCTTGCTGTTGCACATCTCTCTTGAGGCGTTTGTGATATCTGTATTCTCATTAATTTGCTGTTTTAAGGTGACTAAATATAGTTTGATTATTTAGTTATAGTTTCAGGATCAATAGATTTGGGATTCATATTTTGTCCGTCTACATGAATTGCAGGACCCGTATCACAATGTGCTTGACGAGCCTAGCCCATTGGGTCTTCGCCTGAGAAAAAGTCCATCTCTGTTGGATCTGATTCAGATGAGGCTTTCTCAAGCAAATTCCAATGCAGGGCCGTCCTCTACGGACGACTGCAGTGCCGAGCCTCCCAAGAAGAAAGACCTTAAATCTGGTGCATCATCAGCTGGTGAACGGTTGAAAGCTTCAAACTTCCCTGCAACTTTATTGAGAATCGGTACATGGGAGGTAAGGAAATTCATGTTTGCTGAATATAAGATTTATGAAATTCTGCCAGAATCTGTGTTTTAGTACTTTAGTGTTTTCTTTCTAGCGTCCTTTATGTGGACAAATGAAACAACTGTACTGTTTACACAAGAAAGATTTTGCTGCCGATGCTTTATTGAGGTACAATTGGTAGTAAATCATCACTGTGATGATTTTATTTTCTGTAAATCTGTCAGGTTAATGCACTGTAATTGTAATATTGGTTCTTTGGAGTCTTAGTGAAACATCAGTACATGCTATATACCATCCAATTTGCTAGTATTTTTGCTCCAGCAGTCGGTTGTTGGCCCAGAATCAAGTGTGATGTGATGATTCTTTTAGTACATATGAGTATATGATCCAGTGCTCTGTTGCGTGTACATAATAGCTCAGCTGGAAAATCTTTGACCTTAAATGTCTTAACTGAATTCTATCTCTGAGCAGTATATATCACGATATGAAGGTGATTTGGTGGCAAAATGTTACTTTGCAAAGCATAAGCTTGTATGGGAAGTTCTTGAAGGCGGTCTTAAGAGTAAGATAGAAGTTCAATGGTCAGATATTACGGCTTTGAAGGTTACTTGCCCTGAAAATGGAGAAGGATCCTTGGATGTGGTGGTAAGTTTTTATCCAAAAGGTGTATATGCTTTCCTGAAAATGTTCCTTCAATATCTCCTTTCCTGAGACTTTTTCCATTTTTATATGAAGCTGGCCGACCACCTCTCTTTTTCAAAGAGACAGATCCTCAACCAAGAAAACACACATTGTGGCAGGCGACTTCAGATTTCACTGGTGGCCAAGCAAGCATGAACAGGTGATTTATTATTCAGTGTTCGTACTTCATAGTGAGAGTGGAACTTCAGATGTGAAGTGTTCTTTCTAGGAGGTGAAATATCTTACATCACAGTGATTATTAGTTTTGACTGTAGGAGTATAACCTGACTTTGCTTTAGATTATTGGAAGCCTCGTTGCATTTTTAGAACATGTTTTATACTTACCAGGGCTTCTGTAGCGGATTCACCTATGTAGTTTGGTCTCTATTCTTAGAGGAAGAGACAAGAGAGGGAACTCATTCAGTTTCTTTAGATCTCAGGGAAGTTGATATAACCTGTGTTCCTATAAAACTGCAAAAAAGATGGAAATGTGAAGATAGCTCTTCACATCTCATCCAGCTAGATAATAAAATGTGAAGTGCCTATGTTTTGCTGCTGATAATCATATGAAATACCACATAGGGTCGTTGTCCTCAGGCTCGGCGTGCTCCATGCCCTTGGCTGCACCGTCGTTCTTGGTCGAGATGCACACAGGCCGGTGTCACGCCTCTGTTGTCCTGTCCATTCTTCACTATGCCCTGGGCTGTTCCATCACGCGTGATCATGCCTTTCTTGGTCGTGCTCCACAGCCATTAGAGATTCTTAAGAAAGCTGGGCAAGCTAATTAGTTGGGAGATTAGTTTTTTGATTTGATCGTTGGTTGGGAGGTGTTTTTCCTTCTGTATTTATTGTGCTGGATAAAATTCAGCGACGTGGAAAAGGGTTTTGTGGATGTAAATGAATCACCATGTCACCAACTGCAGTTTTTGTAGCGAACATGGACAAAGTGCTCCTACTTCTGATTACTATTACTTGCTGAGCTCCTAGTCTTGACGCCTTCATGTAATACCATGACTTTCAAAATTTGCAGGCGGCATTTTTTGAAGTGCCCTTCAACCTTGTTAGGCAAGAATTTTGAAAAGCTTGTCCAGTGTGATCAGCGGCTAAATCAGTTGAGTCAACAGGCGGATATCATCTTGGACCCTCCAGTTTTTGAACCTAGATGCTCTATATTTGAGGATCCGGTGGAATTGAAGTGTCATGACTTTGCTAATTTGAAAGATGAACATGAAGATTTACCTGGGTTTTCAGGCTCTGTGTCACCATGTGCTAGTTCATCTATGTCTGCTATGAATGAAGCGAATGGTTGTTTTGGGAAGCAGCCTGACTTTCTCCCTCAGACAGTAAACCCAGGTACGTATAAGTCTGACAGCAAATATACATTTTGACAATAAACCCTGGCGTTATCTTGATGTACTCTTGCAGAACAGAAGTATCAGTAGCTTGCCTGTACGTGGGCAATTGTATGCATGTCGTCTTTCTTGAAAATTACTCACGATTAGCACCTGCATTAGTTATTCTGATAGATGCATCTCAACCTTCTGGATATACTTGGATAATAAGAGTGATATGCTAACCAGAACACGGTCTTAACTTCTGGTGTTCTATTTGTTCTCAATTGTAAGGGCCTTCCACATGAAACATCTATCTGAATCTTTCTTATCCTATGTGTGTTAATTATCAGGAGCTAATGCTGTGCATCTACAAGCAGTCAGCAGAAATGTAAATGGTGTAGCTCAAGAATTTAATATCCCCAACTGGTGGAGTCAGTTGAAAGTGCCTGGGCTTAGACCGTCGATGTCAGTGGATGATTTGGTGAGCCACCTAGGAAATTGCATAAGCGAGCAGATCACTTCAGGCAACCCTTCAATGGCCAACAATGAGGTGCCCACAAAAGAATCTTTGGAGGAGATCGCACTGTACCTTCTCGGTGATACACAGGGCCCACAGGCTCCAGCTTCTGATGAGCGACTGATGGCAAGGGTGGACTCACTTTGCTGCTTGCTTCAGAAAGATACACCACAGACAGTCAAGCCAAAGCCTGAGCCAAACGACAGCGGTAGCATTGGCGGGGAAGACTTAGATGGTTCAGATGATGAATTTAGCTCAGCATCAACGAGGAAAACCACGGAGGCCAGTCAGCCGCCTGCCATGTCTAGAAAGGACTCATTTGGAGATCTGCTGATGAATCTGCCTCGCATCGCCTCAATTCCGCAGTTCCTATTCAAGATACCAGAGGATTCTGAGAACTGAAGCTGCATGGCTTGCTCTCGTCAGTCCCATATGCGGGAAGCCGCTGTAAAAATTGTACCTCAGCAATAAGTAAGCCTCTTCTCTTGTTTCTGATTCAGCAAGGTGTGTGCTAGTGTCCAGTCACCGATTCCCCGCCCTGTAAATTTGACCCTGTAGGTTCATGTTCCTCCTGGCTGTCTTGTTTGATGATTCGAATGGGTTATCGAAGGTTGATTGTTGGTTTTGTTAACTCGTGACATGTGAACTCATTGTGCAAGATACAAGTGCCAAATGTTTACAGCAATCTTGTGAAAAGAGTCTGCAGTGCATCCTGTTGTTTTTTTTTTCCTTTCAGACATTGTTTACCTCTAGTGTATTTTAGGGGATGGAAGGGGATTATCCCGGATCGTGGAAAATCTCACTAGTTTATTTACTTATAGTGTATTTTAGGAGATGGGAGGGGATTATCCCCTACCATCCCTCTCATTTTTAATCCCCTACCATCCCTCTCATTTTTGCCGAACACAAAAACTCTAGTCCATGTTAGTGTATTTTAGGGGAAGAGGATTTGTGGGGGTGTTCACCAAATGCCCTTCCATCCCCACTCTTCCCATCTCCTAAAATACTCTTGGAGTAAACAAGGCCTTAATTCCCTCTCATTTTTGCCTAACACAAAAACTCTAGTCCATGCTAGTGTATTTTAGGGGAAGAGTATTTATGGGATTTGTGCGGGTGTTCACCAAATGTCCTTCCATCCCCGCTCTTCACATCCCCTAAAATACTCTTGGAGTAAACAAGCCCTTAATGTGACATGAGATCAAAGTTTGTTACGGCATGAGGCAGTAGTGTCAGGGTTAATCTTGTTCGTGACATCCTTTTGAGAGCTAGAGTTTTCTAGCCGGTTGAATCGGACCGATTATGCCGCTTGACCTTCTTGCGGTTGAACTTTTATCTTTCCCTCTGCCGAGAACACACGAGATCTCTCAGTGGTGATGGAGAACTAGGTCGTCGTTGTCGACCGCTAGCGTCTTGACCGCCTTTTGATGGAGCGACCATGGCTTTTTTTTTTTTTTAGCCTCTCCTGAGTGTACAAGTTGTAGCATCTGTTCAGACACACAGGACGCACACCGCACTCACACACACTACACACGCACATCTCACCTATGTGTCTAAACCTAGACCTGCATCCTTATAACCCATAATACGTCCTGAGAGACTTAGCCGAAGACCAGTGCTTCGGTGATCGACGGCACGTCGATCTCGCCTGTGGCACATAGACGTGGAGAGGAAACAGCAAACACTGTTCCTAGTGAACAGTGCTGCTACAGTGTTCCTAGTGAACAGTGTAGCACAGTGAGCCACCCCGAAATTCGTCCCCGCGGGGGATCGAACCCGGGCGGGTGGGTTGGCCACTGCCTATACCCACCACTGTGCTACCGAGCGCGGCTCATGGAGCGACCATGGCTGCCGCGGTGTTCTGTCACAAATCTGAGAGGACGGTTGACTAGCTGAACTGGATTTTTGTTGGGCTAGCTTGCCCCCATGAATTTGTGCACATTGATTTTCTAATTGTTTCCACGCAAACAAAATAATAGTAATATTTTGGTTTACTAGTAACCAAGATTTTCTAGATGCTGATTATCCAGGACGCTTAGGCAGACACGCATGGTCGGACCTCTAAGCCGCAAGATTTCTCAGGGTCTGGGAGATCATCACTGTCGAAGTGTCGATGAAACATGCATGGTTTCAGTTTTTTTTTTCTTGCCTCCTCTCAACCTAGCAACAAGCTCTGTAAATTTTCAGTTTTTTTTACTTGCGGTTATTGGACTCTGTTCAATCAGATTTGGTCAGTCAATGTAACTTGTACACCTACGACATGATGGTGGGTGTGATGGTCGCAAGAGCTATTAGGGCCACTTTGAGCAAGGCCCCTTGGAAACTGTCGATTTGACCGTTTCCTGTAGTCTGACCTAGTGGAGAGCACTGGTTGCTGAAACCGGCCACCCCTTACATGTGTGGAGAAGGGCGGGAGACACCGTTTCTGTAGTTGGATTTATTTCTGGCTTTTGGCTATTGGCTTATAAGACACGAAATCACCTAAATGCAACAATGTACAGTCAAAAAGTCAAAAACATCCGTTTAGATGCTTTTGTGTCTTCTAAGTCGAAAACCAAAAGATAAAATAAATCTAACCAAACAGAGAGCATGTGTGTCACTGGCACTGGCGTATCCAGCGGGTGGGCCGGGGGGGGGGGGGGGGGGGGGGGGGGGGGGGGGGGGCGTGGCCCACCCAGAATTTTGAGGAATTTTTTGACCCCCCACATACTATGGGCCATCCGGAGATCCTAGGCATCGCCTGGGCGATTTAGTTCAGCTGTTTTGCTCGCACGCGCGAGTATATGGGCTGGCCCAATTGGGTTCTGTTGCCACTGCCGCACGCGCTTTGCAAAACTGATCGATTCTCTCGTTCTTGCTTGAACGTACGTGTAGTAGTTAGTTTTTTTTTCATTCATATGTTTCTTTCCCATTTCCTTTTTCTACTTTCCCTTTTTCTTTAACTTTTGTTCCTTCATCTAACCACCTTTTTTTTACTTTGTGTTCTCTGTGATGTACAATTGTATAAGTTGATCGCCTATTTATACTATTTATTTGGTAAATAAATCGCGGTGCGACATTTTTGTTCCAGTGTGCCCACCCTGCATTTTTTTTCTGGATACGCCACTGGTCACTGGTAGCACAATGCAGACCAACAAATTGCACTGGTTTGTATCCGCGGACAACCAATAAAACTTGCACCTGTTTTTTCCAATCATGTGTTGCAGGATACCAAACACAACCAATTGAACAACATGACGCAGAGACCAGCCACAAGAGCGGCCCAAATGACACAATGTGTTTTCTTGTGTACACGTATCGGCTTACTGCCCGTTGTTGCTAACAAGCCAATTAGCTACTTGACGAGACCAGTACCGCGGGTTTAGCAAAAAAAGATACCATACCGCGGGTCATCCTCCAAACCCTAATTAACAGATCATGGATCCCGACCGCCGATAACGTAGGTGGGAGGCCGGGAGCGGGAGGGACCACATCAGCGGCCTCCAGGATGAGCTGCTGCACGATATCCTCCACCGCATGCGCTCCGCCGCCGCCGCCGCGCGTACCAGCGTTCTTTCACGGCACTGGCGCCGCGTCTGGACCAGCCTCCCCGAGCTTATCCTCGGCTACGACCTGATCCATCACGGCCCTCGCTCCTCGGCGCAGTCGACGACGCGCTCGCCGCCTACTCCGCCTCCCACGTCCACCGCCTCGAGATCACCGTGCCCAAAGACGCGTCCGCCTACCGCGTCGCGTCGTGGCTAGGTTTCGCCTCGCAGCGCCTGGCGGAGTGCTCTGCCTCAATGTGAGCCTCCCCGTCCCAAACCGTGATCCAAGTTGTCAGTCGGAGCTATGGTCGCAGTGTACTGTCCCCTGGCTGCTATGATGGGCAGCGTGAGACCTAGAACACCATTGAGGTGGATACAACTGCTTGTGGTAGCAGCTAGACCATGAGAAAGGATCAGATATCCAGAGAGAACAAGAGAGAGAGGAAGGAGAGAGACGAAGTTTAGTTCAGTTCTATTCCATGCCATCCTCCCGTGCTGCTGCTGCCTTCTTATCTCATCTATCGCTTCCATCCTCCAGGCCCAAGGAACATAGCTCAAAGCCCATCTTAAACCGGCCCATATCTTTAGGAGACGTCCATGACATTCTCGCCCCCTTAAATTCCGGCTTGCCCTCAAGCCGTTGTGACAAACACCACCTGGATCCCATGGCATCTGCCGATCCTTGTTGTTATTTCCCTCGAAAACTTGAACTGTTGCCAGATTGTAGGTCTTCCAAGATGAAACAACCTCTATTTGAAATTGCTTTGGTTTTTCCTGTGTTGCCACCCCTCTAGTTGAGAGGCAAGTAAACAGAACCATTTTTTGATTACCACGAGCCACATAAAGAACTATCTGAAGCTTCCATGACGTGTGCAAAAATTGAATCAAACATTGGATGGCAAGCACCTGGAACTGAGTCAATAAAGAGTACCACTGCTGAAATAGAGCTGTAACTGTAAGCTGGTTCTTAACTTGCAAGTCACACCTTGCCAACTGCTGCTTCTGAAACTTCTCATGGGTGCTCGATCCCAGACTGAAGACATTTTGTTGCCACAATTGAGCATAAATCAAGTGACCATGCAGGGGTATCATATAGCAACGGAACCCACTTGTGCATACACACATCTGAATGGCTGGCAGATTACTAATACTTGGCATGTACGCAAGAAGAATCTTCATAACTCCTTGGTCCCAATGCACACAGTTTTGTACCAGCTGTGCACAACTTGAAACACAAGTGCCCCATGACCTCCTTAACAAGCATCCATTAGCAGCCAGCCTAATTCCTGGATCCCACTTGATGGTTCTGAAAGCCAAGAGCCGCTCGACATGAAGGAAATTAGTAGCGTGTTGTGTAGGCCTTACTTGAGCTGATGGGTAATGAGTAAAATGAATTAAGCTTTGGCTTGTACACACTTTAGCTGTCATCTCCTTGATAATAGGACTAGAGATGCTTGGGTTGGAGTTGTAGACTGATATTGAACCAATGCTGCTAAGGTCATGTGTGCAGCCAGTACACCTAGTAGGCGTGAAGGCCACTTGGTCATATTCTCCTTGCAGGGCATCCACTACCACGACCTGGTCCGTGAGGAGAAGGGCAGTGGGCGCAGATGCAGCCTTGGTGACCACCGCTGCAGCACTTGTCTTTGTAGGTATTCCCTCAAACATCTTGGGCGCACCAAGGTGCAGCACCATCTCTGGAACCCCAGCGGCCACGATCCTGTCCGTGGGGAGCAGAGGGGCCGGGAGCGCAGCTGCAGCCACCCCATGAGTGCTCTCCACCACGGCGTATGGAATCTGGGTGCCCGCACGATTCATGTGGGGCTGACGCCTGCCGCCATGCACTTCCTGGGCGTCATAGGCAAGACGATGTTGGCCGCTTGCTGGGCACACACGCCCGTCTACATCCAGCCGCTCCGTCAGCTTCGCCAGAGCGCGCACCGTCGCGCCATGGAGCCGTGCACTCTCCTGCACCGCCAGGGCCTGGTTGTCGAGTTGCGCCCTCATCTGTTGTTGCTCGGTGTCGATGCGGGCTACCACGCCGTGCAGCAGATCGAGACTAACCCGGAGCTTGGTGAGGGAGGCCGTCGTCGATGCCGCCGCTTCGCCCATCGCGGTGAGCTCTGATGGGGAAATTTTGTGGGGATTTTGTGGTGGGATTTCGAGGCTCTGATACCAAATGTACTGTCCCCTGGCTGCTATGATGGGCAGCGTGAGACCTAGAACACCATTGAGGTGGATACAGCTGCTTGTGGTAGCAGCTAGACCATGAGAAAGGATCATATATTCAGAGAGAACAAGAGAGAGAGGAAGGAGAGAGACGAAGTTCAGTTCAGTTCTATTCCATGCCATCCTCCCGTGCTGCTGCTGCCTTCTTATCTCATCTATCGCTTCCATCCTCCAGGCCCAAGGGACATAGCTCAAAGCCCATCTTAAACCGGCTCATATCTTTAGGAGACGTCCATGACACGCAGCTGGCTCTCCGTGATGGCGAAGACATCGAGCTGCCACTGTTTGAGCATGCGACGGGCATTTATCTCCGGTTCCTTGGAATACGGTTCCTCCTCCGGCTACCACCGGCCGGCACGTTCGCGGCGCTAGCCAACCTGGAGATAACACTAGCCTCCGTGGAAGGCCGGGCGCTGGAAGCCCTCGTGTCCACGCAGTGCCCGCGGCTGCGAAAGATCAGGCTGTGGGGGCTCAAGCTGGTCCCCGTCTCCGGCATCTCCTTGCGCTCCGGCACGCTCCAACACCTGGAGTTCCACGTCCGGGAGACCCGCCGGCTTCACGTCTCCGCCCCCGCGCTCCAAGTGCTGCACGTTCAATCTAAGGCTGATGACGTCTATGTGGCCGCGCCGAGGCTGGCTGAGGTCGTCTGGGGCGCCGAGTGCTCACACCTCGTCTTCCCCGACGCCGGGAGCCACCTCCGGCTGCTAGAAATCAAGCAGCGCGATGCGATGGCCTCTCTTATGCGACGGTTCAGCTCGGTCGACGTGCTGCGACTGGACCTGCATCTGCAACTGCATCTCCTCATAGTGCGCCGCATCACATGCAAAGACTATTATTTCCATTGATGTCTCCTTCTCATCACTAATTCGATAATTTGCGCTCTTGGTTGATTTGTCAGGAGGAGGAGGAGACGGATTCAAGAGGTTCTTGGACGACTCGAACTATAATCTACCCAAGTGCCAAGCCTTGTACTTATCCTCGGAGATCATGGCCACGCCTTTGCACTGACCGTGCTGCATCTCCTCAGGAGAGGGAAGGGCATAAGGAAGCTCTATGTATCATACGGGGCGGTAAGTTTTCTAAATTATTTATTTATTCGAGTTTTCTATTTCTCAGTTCGCCGTTGAGAAATTGCTGGTCCATTAAATTGCGTACAATACAGAAGCTTGAATTGCACAAATATATAATAAGAAATTGTATAACATGTTCAAATATATTGTCTAGCCATTTCCAATAATAGTTCAAACTTTTCGTTGACTTAGCTAGTGCATAAGTTTAATATGAAATAGTTGCGGCCTTTATCGATTCCACGTGTAAGGTTCGATTGAATGCTATATGGTGTATGATAGTCAAAAGGTGACCTTCCCAACACACTGTTAAATACAAAATAGGTATGGTCCCTCATCGATATCTATCTAGCCTTGACAGGTGGAGTGATGAAATATGTTACTAGTCCGCTCCATCAGTTCATACTTATGTTGAGTTGGTGATTGCATCAATTCAATGTGTTATTAACTAGATCCTAGAGGTTTTTCATCGATCTCACGGGACTTCCTGTATATACATCCTTCAAGTGAGGCAGAGTGTTGAAATATATTCCCTGATCCTTTGAACTTTTGATTGAGTTGGCTAATCAATAAAACACACCAGTTACAAAGTCATGTCTTTGCATGAATGCCTTCCTACACATGTGACAGCCTTTGCATGCATGTGATGACTTTGTGCAAATTTCAAATGTATACAATATAAAAGTATATTTCATCATAGTTATGTCAATATGATTTGATATTATAGATGTTGATACGTTTGTCTATATTACTGTGTCAAACTTTATAAAACTGTACTTTGATCAAAACTAAAACATTGTTTAATTTGAGACGAGTGAGTATCTTTTGTCCATAAATAATACAATATACTCTTTCCTAACATTATTGGATATATTGTTTAATCTTCAGTTCTGCTCGACGGATAGTCTTTTCCCCTTACGAGAGAGCTCCATGACCGACAACAACGTCCTTGATTCACTTGAAGAGATAGAGCTTGTGGAATTCCTTGATTCACTTGAAGAGATAGAGCTTAATGAATTACTTTGCTCACAGGATCAGCAAATGAGCTTGTGGAATTCCTTAAGCATCTGATATTCAAGATATGGAGCAACACAAAGCGAACAAGTGTGGAAACTAACATTATTGTTTCCAATCGATCCCTGATCAGTGAGGTGTGCAAGAAGATCCATGACATGTGTCCTTCAAATATCAGAATCAAATCAAATGTTTCCCAAGGGGAAGGCCGTGCCAGGTTTGAAACTAGTCCTATATGATCTGGCACTGTATGCGCATGTGAGGTTGGACGATGTTCTGCGTTCATAACATGAAAAGCGTGTGTGCTGTGCACAGTAGATCATGTGTTGATTCGTGAGAAAAGTCATGGCACGATGATATATTCGCATTTTTTGTCGGTAGATGTTTATGACGTTTAACATCTCACTATTCGTTCTTGCAATGGCACATCTTCTTTGCAAGATCATCGGTGTGTTTTGGCAAAAGCCAGCAAATAACGGTGTCACGTGACTAATTTTTTCCTTACAAAACTTGATATTGCATTTATTGGCTATACGTCGTTTTTTTATTTACGAAAATGCCTCTGGAGATGGCAGTTCCCGTTGGATCGACCTGCCACGTGTTATAGTTTTGCCTCCTGTTGTACGAGTTACTTTCAAGTTTCAAGCACTCCGGCCAGTAAGCTTTCGAATCCCATGCTCAACATACTGAAATTAGAACTCGATTCTTCTTAGATTCTTTTCGTTGCCAATGGGCTAGCTGGGATGGATAACATTAATGTTAAAGCATTCATAATGAGGAGCGCTTAGTTAGCCACTTGAGTAATAAAAATAAATTGACAAAATAAAATAATGTATTGAAGCCCTCAACCACACAACGCTCCGCTCTTCCTTGAGACGCTAATTAGCGCTCCCGGACGCTTCTGATTTTCATGCCGCGAGCAAAAAGGTAAGTAGCATCGGGCGACGGTAAAAGGCTACTACTACCCATCGGCTGGGATTTTCACCTGGCGTCGGCGTGTAAGCGCCGCGCTGTGGGTGCTCTTAGATCGAACATACTTTGTATGCCACGTTTTGCTTGATTACATAAATTTGATTTCTCGGTGCATCCAATTCCTAGACGATCTTATTTTCCTTGAATGTTTCATGTCATTGGACCTCTATTTGTCCCTCAATCTCCTGCATTGTTCTTCTCTCACATAATTTTTTTAGTGTTTCAGCCTGATGGTTCAGTCACACTGGAGTCTTGAATTATAAATGGTGTGTTGTAATTCATGGCTGGGGTGAATTATATCTTTTAATGTCTCGCCAACCAGCACGAGTAAACAAGATATATATCTAGTAAGGGGTTGGGATACAGTAACATGCAAGGTACCATGTGCTATCATCAGTTCTACATGCTTCCCTGCTATCCAGTTTATGTCAAAATTGAATTGATTTGAATTGGTTCTTCTGAATTCTCACAAATCAAAGGGTCCACGACTCAATATCTTCCTCGGAATCAAAGAATGCTTCAGCTCTATTCTCCAAAACTCCAAAACAAGATGCACAGCTAATTTTGAGCTGATCCGTAACTTCTGCCCCAGCTAGGCTGATAGTGAGTGAATTCAAGCAACTTTCAGAAATATGGTAGTAAGATGAAAGTTAGCCCGAACAAAATTAACAGCCTGATACAAACTAGATCAATTTTCATTTTACACACCACAACCAGTTCTAGCTTGCTCGTGGTTTCTAACATTCACACAGCGAAAGGGCTGACACATGAATATGCAAACAATTCAGTGGTTTACAATGTTCCATACCAGCACTGCACACACATTCCCCAACTTCGGGTTGGAGTTCTGGAAGAAACATCATTGCCAGACAGGAGCCATGAGCTTTGGCACAAACTGGCAGTCACTTTCCCACTTCCAAGAGACCTGGCAGCGGAAGGTTCGAGCTTGAGTGTCATATGCTTACCGACCTAGAGAAAGGGCCCTATTCCTGCAGAGCTTTCACGCGGGATGTCAGCTCTCTGACTTGGTTCTTGAGGCGCTCATGGTTGCTGAAGAAGTCGACAAACACCTGTCTTTCCCTCCCCACCTCATGGGCACGGTTTTCAAATATCTGCAAATGCATTTGTAAACATGAAATCTAGAGGAACAAAGAGAGGGGAGAGAGAATGCAGAATACTTATATTTTACATCATCCATAGCTCTTCTTAGTAATCTCTCTAAGTTCTTTGCTCAGCGAGAACTGTCAACCAAGTTAACACAGCAAGTCATGCAAATGTGTTTGTAAAAGCTACTATTACTGAAACAATAGAGAAACATGGAGACAGATGACAGACAAAGACTACTATTACTGAAAGCGTCAGATCTATGCAGGAAAATCGAGTGCATATTGATTTCAGTATTCCTCAATGATGATAAACGCACTACCTTTATCTTTTGAGTACGAGCCTTGGTTACTTCTTCAACAGCAACTTCAACTTGCGCATTCGCATTTTCCATATCATCAAGCGCACGCATCAGTGGCTGCAACAAGAACAAAGATATAATGAAATGCAGGAAATACAAGAAGGAACATAATCTGATGGCCCAAAGTGTGTACCCAAGGTGTCAATACTGGTTCTGCAGTTGTTGACGTTGCAAATAGAAGCTGTTCAACTGTTTGAATCAGAGTGCATCTGCAGAATCAGAGACGTGTGAAATGACTCATGAAACCTATTGGATGGCAGACTATTAAGTGAATATGCAGTATACAACAGATTGAATGACTTGGTCAACAAGGTTTTTTTACAAGGTCTGTAGGAAAGATTAGAAACTGAACATGGCTAATTTTATCGATAATATCTTGCACACCACAATCTTAATTATATGTATGCAAAGTAGATCAGGCAGCAATTCCATATGTATAAAATAAGTCAAGCTGGCACACCAATCACCATGCACATTGGCTACTTAGCTCTACCATCCAGAGCTGCAAGAAAAATAGCATCCAACCCAGTGGTTTGCTGGATCATTTGGAGGTCAGCCGTATGGTTTACTACACACCAAACTAGTATGTGCCGGTTCACACCAGAAGAAACACTAGAAGCAATCATATTTCAGAGATAAAATAAGGTAGTGCATTCTTAGAACTTACAGCTCATTAATACATCTTTTCCTGTCAGATGGAAGAGTATTTTCAAGCTCAGACTGAAGAGAAAGCAAGTCAGATTGAAGTGCCGCTATCTGCTGAACTAAAGCATGTGCTGACATGTAGGTTGGTACTGCTGCTTGGGAATCTGTAGAGATGAGTAGCAATATGAAGGATTGGATAATAGAAAAAATTCAAACTGCTAACTGATTGCAAGGGTATCTGCTTACTTGAGTGAACACATAGTAGATCTCGCACTGCATGTAGGAAAGTGTCACGATCATCAATTGCTCCTTGTTCATGTACCTCAGATGCAGCTTGAATTAATGAACTGTAATGACCCTACAGATGAAGTAAACACAAGAAAATCAAGAATCTCTATGAAGGCAATAAGAATGAAAAATAATTCTGAAAGTACTATGTAACATGAATAAGCACTAAAGAAGTGAGGACAAAGAAGAAGGCTGCAACATCAGAGATTACTTACAAGACGGGTGTTGACTGCTGATAGGTAGCTCTGTAGCTCAGATTCTATGACTCTAAGCAATGAGTGGGCACTGGCTATGTGCTTCCTTTCAAGTTGGCAAGCAATCTTCAGAAACTGGTGTCTAGCAAGCTGATTAACCAAGTGGTTGATGAACTGCAAAACAAATAAAATGCGAAGATGATCAGAAGAGTGCGAGAACCTACATGAATATAATAGCAAATCCAGCTGAGACACGATCATATGATGTTTTTTTGCTTTTGAAGATCAAACTTCAACAAACATGTAACCATCACTGCTTCTACTGGCTGTCAGAAGGCAGCTGCTGAAGGTGATTGGCATGTATGGGTTAACAGTATCATACGCATTGACATTTCATTGACAAGTAACATCACCTTCTGAATGCAATCAAAAACCCAACAAGGTGCAAGACAACCAGTTTTACTAACACATATGAATTAAGGTGCAAGGCTGCGTACTAAAGACCCAAAGTGGTCGGACCCTTCCCCGGACCCTGCGCAAGCGGGAGCTACTGCACCGGGGCTGCCCCCCTTATACAAATTAAATCTAAGCAATAGCACCAAAATGCTGGTGGTTGCCGCTCCCTTATTTTTAGGGCAATTGCGTTAGAAACTCTCAGAGATATATAACCAAAGCAAAACTGGAATATTACTTTTACACAGCTTGAGAGTGAAATCATACCTCTGAACATGAAACTAAAGTACCATCTTAGTTTCATAACACTAGAGAGTATACCACCAATAAGAAAATACAGAAACAGAAGACACATTGAAGATTGCAGAAAGGACATACTGTGGGATGTGCTTACCGTTTTTTGCCTGTTGATGTAGTATTCCTGGCGCATGACCTTTAAATCGTAATCACCTAAATATTTGAGTTGTTCAGAAGAATGTTAGAAAAAAGACAAAATCTTATAGAACAATGATAAAATAGAATGCTTCATGCAAACCTTGCAATATATATGTGCCTTGAAGTTGAGCAAGTTCTGAACAAAGGCATGGTATGGTCTGGAAGAGAGAACAAGTTATATCAAACAAACAAGCTTATGCCGTTAGAGACTTAATCATATGCTAAGAATATTGGGGAATACTGGGGCACCACAGTACAAATTCTTATTGGCCTAAATGCCCTCTAAAAATCACATATACGTCATCATTCTAACCTACACATTATGCTGTAAATTTGTGTCATTCCTCTAGTAAAATCTACATGAGTTTAGCATTAAAGAATTAGGACTTCAATTATCAGATCGAGACTTAAACTTGGCTCATGAGCATTAAAGGTAATTTTGTATCTTAGAAATAAAATGCATTTCTAAATATAAAACTGTGTTCGTTCACATACCTCAGATATGAAAGGCTGCACCTTTTGAGAAAGTGTCGAGAGTTCTCCAGCAAGCTCAGAACTCTTTCTCCTGGAGTAAAAAGACGGTGATAAGAAGTAATCAAGATAAGAGAGATCCTTCTTGTTTTTCAGATATTTTGTCACAGTTCTCTAAGAAACATAGCTGAAAAACTGATAGAATCACAATTAAGATCAGTAACATAAAATATACCTAAGAGAGTGGATATCCCTATGTATGTGAGCCTCGTCAGAGGATACTTGTGATTTTAAAATTTGGAGTATGGCCTGCTGTTTAGCATTCTCAACCTGTGCTTCAATCCATTGCCGTTCACTTGTAGCAAATCTGTTGACAAATTAGAGTAAGCTCACAGACTGCATTGAATGACTGCTAAAAAAGTCAAAGCTGAAAATTCAAGAGGTTAACGCTGAAGAATACATAATGACATTACAACTCCACAAACTGTGCCACACACATATAATATATCAATGAACATAGCACTTAGTATTGCAATGGGTCATTTTAATCACATTTGGTAGAAACACCTTGGAATGGTATCTTGTTAGACTGCCTGTTTTTCAACAGAGACTGTCACTGTTTTCCCGCAAAAGTTTTGGCCACGTGTCCGTAAAAGCACTAGGGATAGTGGAAACATGAATTTTATTTACGTGGACCATGAATAAATGATGGATAGAAGAGATTTGGTGAATCATGACGCAGTGGGAGCTGTGGTAAACACTACCTAACATATTTATGGTCTATTCCGGAATTTCCCCATCCACGCGACCACAAAGTTTCATGGATCTTGTTGATCCAGATGAGTACACATGTATGCAACTAAACATGTGTTTTCACATGATGCAACACATGATTACAGGTATCATGCAACATGGTTGAAAGAAATGTTAGACATTATCATGATACAAACATAAAGATTAAATACCTACATCGAACGGAGTCGTTGTAACTCAGCCACACGCTGGTGATGATGAGATTTTTCGGAATCTCCTGCATACAAGAACAGCTGTTATAATTTGTTCATCTCTAAGAAGTCATGCCATTACAGTATATAGTACAGCTATGCCCTTCTCAGAGTTCAACTAATGCCTTCATGACAAAATATAAATTAATAACAGAAAAGCTACAGCAGAAGGTTTGTACCTCTTATCAAGCCATTTGTGATGTCATCAAGACTAACCCAGGAACATTTGGATCTCCCCTCCTCGGCAACAAGTCGAAATGGCCCCTAATAACATAACACAATATGAAACAAATAAGCGGTAAGATTTGAAGCATGGTCTCATGAGGTAATACTTAAAAGAAGACGAACGGTATGGTTGCAATAAAGATGCGCAATTGTTCAAACGCAATGGTTCTGGAAATTTCAGAATATGATAGGTAAGTCCCCAAAATCTGGTGGCAAAAGCTATGCATGTAGAAGAGCAAACATTTTGTTCAGCATAAAAAACCTCATGCAACAATGAAAACTGAGCAATATCCAACTACACAGGCAAATGGCCTTATGTATGATTATGACATTTTTGCACCTGACATAAAAGGTATTAGTGAGTAAATACTATATACAAACAAGTAGAGGTACAAATCCGAGACCGGCAATACTCCTTGTCCATTTGCCTCCGTGAGATAGGGGAGGGGGCAAGATAGTTGATGTTTGAGATTTAAGAAAGTGAGATATTAAGTAAATATGGCTACTTTCCCACATCTCTTCAACATTTGTTTGTTGCAAGGAATTTACCTTCTCAAATTGCTTTGAGAACCACCGGTTTAGCTCCTTTGTACAAGCCAAATCTCCAATAACATAAGGGTGGAAATCTGAATATGCTAAGTATATACTTTCCTCTGCATATGCATATCATGAATATTAATCAAATTATCGAGGACTAGTGAGATATGGTGTTATGTATAATTATATGCACGAGTTTTCGCATATACCATCTCCTGAATGATAATGGGCCAACTCCTGGGTTGTCGCAGTAATTCTTCCAAGAACTGCATTCATCTGAAAGTTGGCAAGATATCAAATCAAACTTATGGAAAAGTTATCTCTTGGAATACAAATGGGAATATGCCCCATAACAGAATATACATCCACAAAAGCACAGGATAATCAAGTTACTTATATAAACCAAATAGTGTACACGCATGCAAGAGTAAAATTTGAGCCGCAAATAGCAAACCAATGTAAGAGAAACAACATTGTATGGGCATGTCTTTTATCGTCTTCATTCTTCAACAAATGCTGTAGGAACATTTCAACTACTTGTGCACTGCAGTCTGCAGTACATGTAGCCACTAATTATTCGTGAAGCACGATCAATGAAATGTGCATATATGATCACACTTCTTCCAGCTTTTGGCGAATACACATATTCTAACAAGATCTAGTACGTAAATGTTTTTAGGGAACTTTCTGAAGTGTACAAGTGCTATACTACTATAATACGTGTAGATAGTCTTAAGACCACTATACACAGTGATCTATTTCCCCGCATTGTGCTACCTTTGTTTCACTATATTTGCCTTCAGACCACTATACACAGTGATCGACAAATAAAAGGAAGCACTAAATGTAAGAAATAGTTCATGAGAATTGACAAACTACAACTAACTAGCCCCTAAACATTTCAGTAGGGGCACACATTGCAAATATAGCCACCACTACACTCTTGAGTTCATGAATGGACAGGTATTTCAATACAGATTCTCCCAAAGGAGCAAATATTTACAATAACGATTTCATCCTTTTGTTGGTATACTACACGAATGATAATATTTAAAGGAGGCAAGATAATAAATACCTCTAAATTTCTTGAAGAAAGTATCTCATCTAATGATATAAGTTGCACGCTAACTGAAGACATAGCTGATACACGTGCTCGTCTGCCTTGGATCAGAGAAGATGCTTGGCCTGCAAGCAAATCGAACTGTGCTTGTTGCCGTGCAATCTGCTTCTGCAACTGAAAAACTTCAGCTCTATATGCTAGTTTTGCTTCTCTGCAAGCAAGAAAACAAAAAAAAACTGTAAATAAAAGCACATATAAGAGTCTAAGAAGAAATATTTCATTGTGCAAATCGCAACTAACTAGTTTTTGACAGCAACTTGGCCTAGCAGTGGAATGTTCAAAAGCCAAAGTTCAAGAAGATGAGATCGTTGGATGTAGGGGTGGGCATAAAAACCGATGACCGAAATTGAAAAAACCGAGACCAAAACCGAGATGACCGAGACCGAAAGAACCGATAAAAAATTGGGTAGCAGATTAAAAAAGACCAAAATTAGTTCAAAATTTGGGCAACATATCTCGCAAACCCGAATAGACCGAAGGGACCGATTTAGCGTCATCCCACCCAGAGGGCCGAAGAAAGAAGCACCCCAGCCCAGGCACCTAGCAATCTAGGGGCCAGCGTACTGTAGATCTTCAAGAGAGCCACGATCTGGACGGTTCCCAGTTCCCAATCCCACTCCCGATTCCTCTTCCATGCGCCCCAAATCCCCCAACATAGAGATGCCCTAGCCGCCAGGCCATCTACGGAGAACCACGATTCTTCCTTCCTTCCCCCATACGGCGGCCAGACCGCAGCGCGCCTCCTATCATGAACTTCCGCCACTGCGCCAAGCCGGCTATCTGCTGTTTGTCTACGAGTCCGAGCCTCCGGGGAGCACGAGTGGAGCACGATCCGGTCGGCGGTCAAACTTTATGGTTGAAGGCTTGAAGTGGCGCGACATCTACACCTACACGCTGACGGCGCAGCATAGAGAACTACGAACAACGCTATTTTTTTTTGGCGAAACACAGTACAAACGCAAACGCTCATATACACGTGCACAACTCACCCCTATGAACGCACGCACACACATACCCCTATGAGCACCTCCAAAATACTAAGCCGGCGTGTCGAGTCTTGAGGTTGACGAAGTCACCACATGGCCCTCGCTGTCGACGGGAATGTCGCCTCCCACTGAAAAATATTCCGCCTAAATGAGAAACACGTGTCAAATCTGGGGTTTGAACTCTGGTGGGCTGGAGGTACAACCACCCACCTAACCATCTTGCCACTGGCAAGTTCTCACGAACACGAACCCAACCCGAATTGTCGGGTACCCAAAATTTTCAAGTAGCACATTGCCAAAGTAAATTCCGGTCTTTGTTTTTTAGAGACCGAATTTGAAATAGACCGAGTTGCAAAAACCGAAATTTCGGTCATGACCGAACGCCCACCCTTAGTTGGATGGTATGGACATAACCAGATGTTATGGGCTTGGCTGTGGGACTAGCTCATCTAGCGTGCTGGAGGCACGTCAGAACTGCTGTAGTCTACATATCTGCCATTGTTAATACGTGAAAACCATCCCGAACCTAGCGATTCTGCTGTGTGCCTTCTCACCTTCTCACTCACCGACACGCCATAAAAAAGACATGGCTGAGCCACACGCGAGATAAAGGCAATCAAATCTGCAGTGAACTTGGCGAAGGCGGGAGAAGAAGGTGGCACACCAGTAACACCACCACTGCTTGTTGTAGTTATCGCTGTCAAGTCTCTCTCTCTCTCTAGAAGATAAAAAAGACAACCGACGATTGTCGGCATCTCTTTTACTCATTTACTTTCTCTAACCTCGTCTTCTTCAGCGGACATTCCGTTTAGACATTCATTCAAACTGTCCAAGAACCACCTCAACGACTAAAATCAGGCCACGGACGGTTCAAACAGGTAAGAGACAAGCATCAGAACCCCATCATCTTCTTACTAACTTTTGACACTACATTAGGAACAAATAAGGAACATAGGTCATTTAGTGTATATGTTGGGTTCAGCCATTTGAGAGAAACAATTATTTTTGGTGCTTGCCTTTTGTATGATCAAACATTTGAATCTTTTAAATGGCCCTTTGAAACTTTTCTGTCAATTTGTAATCAGAAGCACCCTAGAATCATATACGCAGTTGAGCATGTGTTCCAGCAGCACGACATGGGTTATTCACTTTTAAAAAAAGAGAACTTTCCAGCAACAGGGAGGCATCACAAAGTCATTTCATAGCATAGAATGGCCGTGGGAGCATCCAAAATGATTCTGAAGGTTATGGGTTCCTCCAAAGTTTTACTGATCTGTTGACGCCTTGACGGTATGTTTTATCTACAAGTGTTTAGAGCTAGTAGTCTAATACACTAATACAGTCAATATTACATCATTGTTCTAAGATATCAAATGTTCTTATAACTGCAGGTTGCTAGTGTTGAAGACATTGATGCAGGATCTTTTTCAATCATATGAAGACTTTATTAGTAGTGAATTTTCATAAGTTTGTTGTGCCATTTGGGTTATAGTATGTTTGTACTTGCATGCTTCAGTGAAAAAACTCATGAGCCGAAATGCTTTTCTTAACTTACAAGCTCCAATTTTTAAAACTTGAACTTCGGCAGTGTCAGATATATGTGGGTTGACATTATCGTAGTTGCTTCAGGATCCTATCAGCCTACTCTGATTTGATTCTGTTTCAAAGCCGAGACTTCCGTATTGTATCTTGTACTAGCAAAATACCCGTGCGTTGCAACGGGCATAAAACAGATCACACGACTTATGTTTATGTAAAAGGAATTTGGTTCTATCATATTTCAATTCTCTTACATGCCCATTGTATAACAATCCCCACAAAAGTTTAAAAAAATACTCACCGCCTACATTCTAATTTTCTTTGTATACACCATGGGTATCCAAAAGTATCACATATTATTTTATCTGACCCACAACCAAATAAATCTCAGCAAGAAAATTGATTAGGTCCTGGCCTTGTCTACAAAATGTACCGCGACGTACCACAAACACCGTTACCTATTAGCATCAGGTTTGTTACATGCATACATATACAGACGTAACGTAAGAGAGCAGTTAAGACAGAAATTAGAAGTCCATTCCCGTCCACTGTTTTCCACCGTTTTTTCCGCAGCGGATTTACTTCTCCGTCTCTCCGTTTTTTGCATGGTTGTAGGAAAGGTTAGGACATACAAAACTGAGCGGAACGGGTACGCATGTTTTGCGGTTTTAGGTAGGCGAGATTTGTCAAATCATTTTTGCGAAACAATCTCGGAAAAAGAACAATCTCGAAAAAAAAGTTTTGCAAAATAAATAAAGGCAAAGATTTTGAGTGTGAGAGAGGATTAAGAAGCCCAGCAAAGCCACTTCGGCCCAAGGCCCATCTCAGCCGAAACCCTAACTCCCCCTTGGTCTTTTCCTTTCCCACCCCTCGCTTTTTGCAGCCACCCCCCTGTCCTTCTCTCTATTCTTTTTCCGGTCCTTCCAGTTCTGGGCACCCAGAACACACACTGACACACGCATGGGGGCACGGGAGACACTCCCTCGATCCATCTTCTCCCCTTGCTCGCATCTCTCAGGTTGGCGAACACGGTCCGATTCGTGTAGCTCTCCACGGCGGGGATCTCGAGCACGCCGTCACGGGCGTTGAAGGTTACGTCGACGAGGCTCCTTGAGACTTCTTGGTCCGGAACGTGACCCCGGCGTCCTCCAGCTCCGACGCCGAGGGTAGCAGCCACCGCCGCTCCCGGCCCCAGCCGGCAGCCGTCCTCCGCTCGCTCCTACGGGCGGCAACAGGAGTCCACCTGACGCACGAAAACAATCGATGGGAGACCCACACGATATAGGAAACGAACCCGATGTACGACGTACCACGAAAATGGACGAAGCAAGAAACAATACTCGTATTATATAGTAGAGATTGAAAGTTTGATCTCTTTCGTGTGTAAGTATAGAGCGGAGCGGTGCCAACTTGGCTTTGCGCACACCTGTTATGCTCTGTTTTTTAGCGCTTCACAGCGCGACTAGGCAAGATAGCAAACTGCAAACATGCTAGCTGGAGCTGGAATTGCTAGGTTGGTTGGATAGTTTTACGAACCACGCCCACGACGGAGGGACTAGTTGCAGAAAACGCACATGACATGAGGCAGTCGACACCCTTATATATCACGAAGGCAGGTAGAACATTTCCTTAGAAAATAGGTCAATTAATTCCCTTTCAGTCAGATAAAATTTGGTCAGTCATAATTGGGGCATGAAGCATATCTTAGTTCTTTCACTTCTTTTGGTTGTTGGGTTATTCCTTTAAAAGTATGTGCTGATAGTATCTTTGCCTCCTTTTCAATTAGGAATAAGCCTAAGTGGTGGCAGGATCGCTCAGTCAAGGGCTAGTGTACTACTATAGATCCTCAGACCTCACCCAGTCTAAGTGTCCCTTTAAGCTTCTTGCTTAATACATGTTCAGTGAGTCACTCATCAGTGTTTCTTATTTCCAACCTGGATTCTGAGGAACCAGTTTCCGCTAGATTTGGTGAGAAACATGGCCACAAGTATAATTACAACGGTGTAAATGTAGCAACTAGCTATAATTCAAGGATGTCATGGCTTTTGGTACTAGTTTATAAAAATGAAAGTTCGAGCATACCGGATGTCAAGAATCGTTTCTTCTGCTTCGAAGATAGCCTCTTGGTTGTCTTTCTTGCTCGAAAAGGCTGAAATACTATCAAAAGCAGAGTCCAAATCTTCGCCCTGAGAAAATTGTACAGGCATTGCAAGAGTTTAAAGGTCTAACCGATTGGGAAATAGGTGTATAAACTGTATACAAAAGTTGCTGAGTGAGTACAATATTACAGGAGAATGCTAGCAGTTTTCATAGTATACTAAGTATATGGTGGCAAATATCCAAAGATTGGGATGAATATGATTTTAAGTTTTTAATTAGAATGCTTGCAAGCAAGGCTGCAGATCTTTATTTGATTAGAGATTGTTCGTATATTCCAATAACCCCTTTAATACTTTATTTGATCAGAATGGACATATTGTGCCAACAAACTACTGGCATACGTTGTTACTTTATCTATAAAGCGGGGCAAAAGCCTATTTCGAGAACAAGTGGCATATGGAACTCCGCTTACAAGATTAGAGCACATCATATATTCTTAGAGATTATTGAAATATTAAAATTAGACAGCGGAAATATGTCTCAGTGGGTGGATATACCTCTAGCAGTCTTCCCTCTTCTACGAGTTGCTCATACCTGTCAGTCAAAATATATGGAGTCACACATATATAGTTCAAGACGATAATTTATTTGCGAACTGAGTATAATAAATACATTGGGTTACTTGGTGGCCAGAGCTTGCATTTTTTTTTTTTTTTGCCATAACCAATTTTTTGTTGTTTTTTATGGTTACCTATTTTTAGGCATGCCAATGGCTCTTTTCCCATCCTAGTCCATCCTTGTTGCGAATGTTGGCCAATTCACGTGCAACCAAAACCGCAACAAGAATAACGGCTACCCAAGTGTTTGGTCGTGCAAGAGTGGGCTAGAACCAAATACCCTTGATAACCCCAAAAGTGGAAGCCGAACTCATAAATTCAGAGGTACCAAAATTCCGCAACTACTGAAACAGTAAGATACCATTTTTTTTTTCCTTGTCTAGCTCACGAGGCAGACATCAAATCCACACATCCAGCTTAATTGTAACAGAAGTCCGTCGCGGCATACCATACAACGCTGGCATTTCCAGCTAATCCCCAAATTTTCCCCTCCCAGCGGCCCAAGCAAACCACTAGAACCATTAGTGCGCGGTAGATCCCCGAATGTCGCAATCAACCATCGAACCGCACGCCAACTCAACAGGAGCACAGTCGTCAAAGCAGCCGCATTTCCACAAGACGCGGCATCAAAATCCCCCGCGAGCAGCGGCGGCGACTGACGGCATCGAGACCCCCGTCCCAGCAAAAAGCCGCTCTGGAGCACACAGTCAAAGCAGTGCGATTGGAGGACTCACTGCGAGAGGTGGGAGGGGGAGAGGACGTTGGAGGGCCGGAGGCAGGAGCAGATCCATGCGAGCAGCGGGCGCGCCTCCTCGTACTGGAAGGGCCACTCGAGCGCGTCCGCGTCCAGCGGGTCCTCCCCGTCGAACCCCAGCTCCGTCAGCGCCGCGCACAGCGCCGCCCCGCTCATCCTCGCTCCTTCCCTCCTCGGACCGAAGCTCGCCGGAGGCCCCGAGGTTCGCGGCGGTGGTGGTGGTGGGTGGGCGGCCGCGGCCGGCAGAGTAGGAGGAGTGGCCGGTGGAGTGCGTTCGAAACGAGAGGAATTGAGATCTGTTGCTGAAGAACCGCGCGGTCGCTCCAACTCTTGGCCTGTTACGGTAGGGGCCGAAATAGGCCCAGATGATTTGGCTGGGGCTCACACTGGACCTTACGTTTTTTAATTCTTATACAAATGAGAAAAGGAAGACAAAAAGGAAATACGGAGTAGAAAATTGGAAGAAAACGAAAAATATAAAAAAGATAAAGGAAAAAAGGGAAACGAAAAGAAAAGACAGAATAGATGCTAGATGGGCCGACCCATTAGGTCGCTCCCGCTAGAGGCGCCATGCCTACGCGCCGCTAACGGGGGATATGTAGCATTTGGTGGTTTGGCCCCTTATGAAGGTGATGTGGATGTAAGCAGGTCGGATAGGATCGGATCAGATAATTTTCTATTCCACTACTCCATATTATTTTGGTTGAATTTGGAATGGAAATGATAATAACTGAATGCAGATTCGGCGGGTTATATCAGACGACAGATTCAGATAAAAAACAGAGTGAATTTAAACCAGAAGCAAACAAAAATTATCAGATAGATACGCCAAAAAATACATAATTTGCACCATTGCAAACAATATGGCAAACAATCTACACATATCACACAAGGGTGACGATCAATAGTTCAAAGTTACGACTCACAAAAAAAAAATACTCCAGTTACCACAGTGAGGAGATCTTAGTACCTAACGGAATTATACCAACACAAAGTCCGTGCATAAACAATACACATTATGTTACAGCGAGTAGGATTTTGCCTCCCGAGTTTTAGTGCCCCCTCTATTAAAAAACAAAAATTATATTTATAAGTTTTAAAAGAATCTGAAATTTTGTCGCTACAGAATTACAGTCTCTAGAACAATAGCTAATATCACAACAAATAAAGTTCAGAACAGAGACTCTTTTATCTCCCGTCGAGTCTCATGACCCGATCGAATTTACAAACCACTGGGCTAATGTTGAACTAACTTCACCATGGTTCTCTAAAATGGGTATTTCTAAGCAAGCAAGTGTTGTGCTGAGATAAAAGAAATGGAGATCAGTTGCTCTATGATTCAATTCAACACGATGCGGAAGCAAGAACAGGCAGCTGCTGCGGCGGGCTACTGCTCAGTGCTCACTCTCCCTCGGCCCTTCCGCAAACTGCTCGCGAACCAGATCACGAGATGGATGGCGACGTAGGCGAGCACGGCGGCGGCCAGCGCGATGACGTACCCGGACGTATCCCACTCCCGGCTGCTCCCGGCGGCGTACGCGCCAAGGAGGCCCAGCAGGTCCAGCACGATGGCCGTGTTCATGGCGTAGATCAGCAGGCCGCGGCGGTCCTGCAGGGACTCCTGCAGCAGCAGGACGATGACGACCACCGACGCCACGAACGACGTGGAGTTGCAGTAGAAGAAGGCCTGGTACCGGGCCGGGTCGCTGACGCGCAGCACCGGGTCACCCGCGGCGTTCCCGTCCTCCAACACGCCGCCCGGCGGCTTCAGGCCGGCCTGGTAGGTGACGCTCGCCGCCAGGACCGCCAGCGTCATCAGGTACTTCCGCCGGCTCGAGTTGGATTTCCCCTTGTCGCTGGGCTTGGCGAGCCGCTTCCTCGTCGTGGGCCCGACGAGGAGGAATCGCCGTCTTCATTGGTGGAGGCGCATGTTTTGAAGAATTTAAAGAACACCAGCAGCTGCACGACTATGAACGCCACCACTGCGCCGACGAGCACGAAGACGTAGATGGACGTCTGCAGCTGCCGGGCGCTTCCGGCGGCGTAGGCGCCCATCAGGCCGAACAGGCGACCACCATGCACACGTATAGCGCGTAGCACCGAATGCCCGGCCGGTACAGGTTCGGGTTAACCAGCATGACGATGAGCGCCATGGACGCCATGAAGCTCGCCGAGTTGCAGTAGAAGAAGGCCAGGTACCTTCTCCGGTACTCGCCGCTGCCGTCTTCGAGGATCATGGAACCCGCATAGTACTTGTGACCATCTTGGGTCGTGCCGTCCTCCGTCCAGAAACCGCCCGGCGGGGTGAGCCCGGCCTGGTAGCTGATGGTGGCCACGAAGATGGCGAGGAGCAGCAGCCGCTTGCGCCGCTTGTCGATCCTCCTCTTCTCCTTGTCGCTAAGCTCCTCATGGTCCAAGGTGAAGAAGACGATGTGGATAACCACGTACACCACGACGGCGCCCGCCAGGGCCACGACGTAGATGGAGGTGCCCACGTCGCGGCAGCTCCCGGCGGCGTACGCGCCGATGAGGCCGAACAGGTCCAGGATCATGGCCACCTCAAGGCGTGCCCCCTAATCAGAACTCTGTTCTGGAGAATGAGGATGACCACCAGGGATGCCACGAACGCCGTCGAGTTGCAGTAAAAGAATACCTTGTATCGCTTAGCGTTCATGAACAAGAGGATCGGGTCGCCGGCCTTGTAGCGCCCTTTCGGGTCAGAGTCCGACCAGACGCCGCCGGGCGGGTCCATGCCGGCTTGGTATGTGATGGTCGCGGCGAGTGTGGCGAGCAGCAGGATCAGAGACTTTGCCTTCTCGATGCCTTCGCTCTGTTTGCTCTGATCGGCGTGGCTCCCTTGCCTGCCGCCGCCTGATGTTGGCAATATTTCACGCGCCGGCGACTGCCCATCAGTCTGGTTCGGGTGGCATCCTCGTTCTTGCAGCCACTGTGATGCGCGCGCGGATATGCTCTTGAGTCGTAGCCAGGAACTATTGTCCTCCGAGACGAGCACCATGACAACCATGACGAGGAAGATGTAAAATGGGACCACGGCGACGAGGACGATCACATAGGCCGTCGTATCGGCCTTCGTGGAGCTCCCGGCGGCGTAGGCGCCCAGGAGGCCGAGCAGCACGACGAGGATGAACCCGCACAGCTGCATCCTGGCAGCTCCGTACCTGTGCAGCCTCCGGCCGAGGAGCAGCACGATGATGAGCAGCGACGCGACGAACGCCGTGCTGTTGCAGTAGAAGAAGACCATCAGTCGCGGCGACTGGCCTCCTACAGCATCGTCGTCGCGGCCGGGCGGGTTCAGGCCGGCGCCGTAAGAGATGCCCGTGGCGAACGTCGCGAGCAGGAGCAGCACCTTGCGCTGCTCCTTGAGCTTGAGCGCGTCTGCGGCCGCTTGCGCGGTCTCCTCCTTCTCGTACCAAGCCAGAAAGATCTGGATGCCGACGTAGGCGGTGAGAGCGACCACCAACGTGGAGACGTACACGGTGGTCGGCGTGTCCCCGCAGCTCCCGGTGGCGAAGGCCCCCATGAGAGCGAGCAGGTCCAGCACCATGATGAACCGCAGCACGGCGAGCCAGAGCTTCGTCCGCTTTTTGTTCATGACGAGGACGAGGAGGTTGACGACGAGCGACGCCGCGAATGCGGTCGCGTTGAAGTAGAAGAAGGCGAGGTACCGGGGAGTGTAGTAGAGGGTCGGGACGCCGGCCTCGTGCCCGAGCTCGGTCTTCTGCCAGGTTCCCCCCGGCGGGCATAGCCCGCCGCGTACGTCGCCGTGGCCACCAGCGTGGCCAGCATCATGGGGTACTTCCGCAGGTGGTACTCCCACGGTTTTGGGGGCGCCGACGAGGTTCCGGTTCCACTGCTGCTGCCTTCCATCGTCTCAGTGGAGGTGGACAAAGTCGCCATTTTAGTTCCTAGCAAGGTAATTCTATGTTTCCCCTTCCTCTGATGCTAGGCTTGTGCCATGGCATATATATCCGCCACGGCGGCTGGTCATGTTTGATGCGTTCTGGTTGGGTAATCCCGGACTTGAAATGTTCGTTAATCTTTCAAAGGTTCCTTTAAGCAGACTGTTTTTCGTGAAGGTCTTCATTTTGGCACTCTAGGTTTTCTGGACTGCTATTAATGATCTTATTTCGAAAGTAATAAGATCCACCCTTTTTCGGTGCAAGAAGAAGTTTAAGGACCATCTGGACTCGAATACTAGATTAAGTTTGAGAAGCTAAAATATTTTAGATTTGAAAGATATATGTTTAAGGACTAAGTTTTATGAAATTGAAAGGGTATAAGTTTGCACGAGGTAACTATATTGGATATAAGATTGGATGTCAATAAGCCCAACAATTGAATAAGTGGCTTCTTTCTCTTTTTAGATTTTTTAACTCATGTAATGTAAATATTTAATAAAAAAATAGTGAGATATTTTCGCACTATTTATCCAAGAAACATAGATCTTTACCGTACGATCTTTAAATGTCAAACCTTTCCCACTAAAGATGCAGTATGATTTTGTCTTATTGTTTCTTCTTAAAAGGCAGATATTGGTGTATTTCAATATCAAACTTATCCTGCTAAATTTACAATAGGGTGTTTTCCCACTTTCTCCAAAACAAAAACGGTACGACCTTTTGATGTCAAACTTCTCCCTCTAAAGGTAACAAGGGTTTGGACCAGTAGTACTGACATGTGCTAATGTGTTCTCTCTCTCTCTCTCTCTCTAAATCATATGTCTTTTATCGTATATGCCAACTTTTGAAGACGTGTAATTGTCCAAAAGTTGAACTCTTCAATTCAAATATTCCGTAGAGGAGTTCTTAGGGCCATGTTCTTGGACGGGGGCGCGAGTTGACATTGCTTTGCATCAAGTTACTAGGAGCATAACACCCGACATCTGAATTGTTAAGATGTACATGGCCACAAAACACAAAACAAGACAATAAAATGACACATAGTGTACATGTATTTGAAAGCCCTGTAGTAAGCCTATGGTAAACTGAGTTATTATAATTCATTTTGGTTTGTAACTAAAACCCTGACCCGTAGGTGTAGCTCATTTCTGTTGATTTTCTCATAAACAAAAAGATAATTAGGGGGGGGGGGGGGGGGGGGGCTGGCATGAAAGTGCTAGTACTACATAAATTATCCTAAAACATACTTAAATTAATTAATGTCCCACTAGCGCGTAATTTGCAAGTTGCGCCACTTGATTAAGAAACAAATACACGAATAATTTACTCAAGTCATATCGATGTACGAACTCGCTTTAGAACGATGTCCAATTTGAGCAAAAACGATGTGTGGGCGGAGTAGTCGATGCGCGGGTGAGTGTCACACTGGCACTAGCTAGCTAAAAACTCACGTGCAAGTCGTGTAGATCTTTTTGTGTACAGCTAGCCCAGTTGACTTTCCTAATAATTAGTCGTACCAAAGCACCTAATTTATTAATCGAAAAACTGCATCTGACATCGTTCCAGAGACGACGCACTAACATAATTAGCAGGTAGGAGTACTGCTCTTTTTAAACAAAACAAAGAGCAAAAGGTCAACCATTCACTTGATCTAACGTCGTTTGGGAGTGGTTGCGTGCAATGACGGATGCAGGACTAAACAGTAGGGGGTGCCAACTCACAATTCTTAGCTTAAACACATTATGTGTGATCATTTTTAACATATTAAAACACCTACAATAAGGCTAATTGATTACTATATTGAAAGGTGTGCATATTTTAGGGGGTGTCATGGCACCCATGGCACCCCACTGGATACGCCACTGGTTGCGCGTGATTTAGAGTAGTTTGGACATGACTGATCCAGTTTAGACATGACTGATCCTTCCTACGCATGCAGGTCGTGGGTTCGTATTTACTTAAACAAGAAGGTCAAAGCCCTGCAGCCAGTCACTGGCCGAGCTAGAGATCACAGTAACCAAACAACGATATTGGCATTGCAAGTTGCGCTCGATACTTGATTATTAGCGAGATCTCGATCGAGTGAAGATGGATAATATATGAGACCCGATGACTTGGCCTGGACAGTCGGCCGACAACCAAGTGATACTAAATAATTAAGCATCAGAGTGGCTAGCTAACAAGTAACAATTCGCATCGTTTCACGTATATAAAGTCCCTGATGACAATTGACATCACGAATGGGTTGTCTAAGTGTCTAACAAATGCAGCCGGTTATACATGGTTTAATACACTTTTCCATACTCCTCCGTTCCAATTTAGATGACTTTCATTTGATACATGCACATGTAGAAAAATGGAACTCTTTTAAATTGGAACGAAGGGAGTATAAACCAGCAATTCAGTAGCAGCACAAAGTCTACCCCCTCCGGTCTAAAATAGGTTGCGTATAATTTTTGGTCGAAGTCAAGCTTTATATAATTTAACCAAGTATGTAAAAAAATGTACATAGATTTATAATAAGTTAATAACATGTGCATGTCATACGAAAATATATTTCATGCCGATTGATATCAATTTGTTATTATAAATGATTATAGTTTTATTGATATGCTTGGTCAAACTTTCTCAAGTTTGACTTCGTAAATGTTTTGTAGGCACGTAATTTGGGCAGGAGGGAGTATCACATGGCCATGGCACACGGGTAACAGTCACATCATCTATCGCACCTCACTAGGTTTGGTGTAAACCTCCTTAAGCTCTATCATATATCCCTTAAAAGTGACAAAACTGTAATTTTGGCGAAAAATCCATACCGGATGCCATAAAACTTATAAACCCATAAGTTTCTTGCTACTCCGCCTAAATTAACTCGCGAGAATATTGAATTATCGGTATCTCGGGAAAATATATACCCCCCTTAAACCACAAAACACTTTATGGGAGGGAGGTTTCAAGCAACTCACCACTTGACCGGCGTTGGGCTTGTCGAAATCCGGACACCGCTATGACGCTTCGATTCTAGATAGATCCCCACCAAGATTTGACGAGCCATCCTATTTCGGACTGATTTCCGGTCGAATTAGGCAACTACAACTGGCCAAGTTGAGGAGGAGTAGGGGCCTGAACATGGAGTCAATTTTCTACGGACGAAGTTGTTGTGCTACTGTTGGACTGGGAGGCAGAGGCGGATGGGCTGGGTGCTAGATCGTCGAGGTTGTGTGGATCAGGGATGGCTTGGCATCGAAGACGAACAACCGGCAAGGAGGACGTTCATGAGACAGGCTGCCAGGTTAGAGGCGGAGCAGTGGCCGAGCACCGCTAGAGGAGACGAGGAGAAAGGGGCACGCTGGCCGGAGTACGGGGGACATGAGGAAGTGTGCCAGCTGGCTGGAGTCGTGAGGGGAGATTGGAGATGCAGGGACGATGGGTGAAGGAAAAAAACAAAAAGAGGAAAATAAAAATAAGATTGCGCCCCCATATCATATTGGGCCAGTATTTACCGTAACTATCCTGTGAAGGCACTTCTCGTACCTTACAAGGTTTAAGGTACACCTCAAACGAGTTCACGATATGAGTTTTAAGAGATCCGTTAGAGATGCTCTAAGTTTAATGGACGTCCTCATCCCATTCGTCCGTGCATGGTGCTCCTGAAACTTCTTAATAGCCGCGTTGCATGGACCACGAGGAATACAAACATGCCTCAAAGTTATGCATCTAGGGACAAATCAATTTGGCAATAGATGTTGGGCTTGTAGTAGGCTTCAAGCCCATCTTACGAAATCAGGAGTTGGACATTTTTAGCCGTCGCTAGTTGCATGCGGAGCCAAATGTCGTCTAGCAGAGACAAAGTGGAGTAATTGGAGAAGCTAGTGCGTCACCGAACACTATACATGAAATTACTTGAATAGTCCGAATCGTAAATCCTGGACATAGGTTGTACACTTGTGCTAGACCGTTTAAAGTTTTAGGTGTTGCAAATATGAGCAATTTTTCGCATGATTTAATCCATAAAAATAGTATGAAATATGAATAATAAAAGAGAAATTAATATATTCATGCAATCAAGCATAGTGTACACAAACATCAAGCCGCCGCCAGGCACTTCCGCCCAAATAGATTGCTAGAAGTACCATTTTTGAAGCGTGATCTTCCCTCCCCTCCCCTAGGGTTCCCACCCCCAAGCCGCCGCCGCCAGGCACTTCCGCCGCTCCCCTCCCCTCTTCCCCCTTCCTCCCGGGTCGCCCCCGCTCGGGCGGCTTCGGAGGCTCCCCACACACTAGCCAAAAGCACCCAAGATCGAGTTTTTCCGGCCGCTGCTGCCGTCCCCCTTGGCGGCGGTGGCGGCGCCCTGCTCGTCAAGGAAGGAGGGCTGAGGGCGAGCCAGCGGGGCAGGGACGCTCGTCTCGGTCGACGGCCGCGCGGATCGGAGCTGCGCTCGGCGACGGAGCCCTGGAGCGGTGGGGTGACGACGACGAGGTCGTGCAGGGTGAGGCGGAGGGGCAGGCGGCACCGGCACACCAGCGGCGGCGCCCTGAGCTCGGCGGCGCGGGTGGACTAGCTAGCCGGTGGGATGCGAGCAACAATGCCGAGCGAAGCCTTGCTCTTGCCTTGGTCGGAGCCGACAGCAATGGCGCCCGCGGGTGTCGTCTCCTTCATGAAGGCGTTGTCGTGGTACTACGCTCGCCTCCACCGTGTCCATGATCCGGGGGGAAACCTCTGATTCGGGTTTCCGATCAGACGATGTTGGCGGCTTGTCGTCATGTCCCTCTTGGGGGCATCGTTCTTGGAGTTGGACTCAGCTTGTAACATCCCAGATTTTTGGAATGTTTTAAAAATCACTAAAAATCGAAACTTTTGTTTTGAATAAAAATAAATATTCAAAATGAAATGGGATCTAATATATTACCTCCAATTTCTTAATAAACCCTATTTACAAATTGTTTTGAATTATTTAAACATACTCTATCTTCAAAAATTGGTTTTATCCATTCTTATGATATTGAAATGTTATGGTAACTCCTTTCCAAAATATGTAATTGTGGTATTTTATTTTTAATTTTATAAAGCTCATATTATAAATGGGTATATATAATTAAAACGATTTATCAAATCTCTTCAAATAAAATGTCTTCAGACAAAATTATTTTAACAAGTTTATCAAAATGATATTACTCTTATTAAATATCCTTGGATTTGAATCCTTGTTCAAAAGGGATTTATAAAAAAACATATTGTTGAAAATGACATAAAGGTACAAATAAACCTTTATGCATTATTTTGGATTTTCAAATTTAAATGTTTGGAATAGTGTGTTTGAAAGTTTTAAAAGAAAGGTTTTGATTTCTTAAATTTTTAGAAACAGGTTTGAATTGATTTGGATTTTTAAAACGAAAGTTATAAAAGAAATAAGAAAAACAGAAAAGAAAAAGAAAAGAACAAAAAAAAGTAAATGGGCCGTACCCCAACCTACCGCGCGCGCGTCACCCAGACCCAGCCCACGCAGCCCTCTCTCTCCCACTGCCAGCGGGACCCACCCGTCAGGGTCATCCCTAACCTCCAGCAAACTGCCCCATTTCCACGACCGCACCCACGATCTCGCGCACGATTCGCACGCCTCACGCTCCCCTGGACTCACCCCGAGCCCCTATTTAATAGTAGCAGACCTCCTCTCCATTTCCCCTCCGTTATCTCGCCGAATCGCGCCCCGAGTCCGTAGAAATCGCTCGCCAGAGCCCCGCACTGCCGCCGCCGCTTTTCTCCATTTTCCGGTGAGGTGAGCAACCCAGAGCACTAGACCCAGCCTATTCTCTTCCCCTAGACCTCGCGCACCTCCCTGAACCCTCCTTCCAAATTTTCTCGCAGGGAATCGACGAACCCGTGCTCAACCCGAAGGTCCTCTCCGCCGCTGCACCTCCGGCCGCTCCTCCACGCCTGTCCAGGACGCGAGAGTCGACGCCGAGCACGCCATCGAGTTCGCCGCGACGCGCCGTGCCCTCTGGAGACCTTCCCCGAGCCCCTGGACCACCGGAGCGTCGAGGCCGTCCACCGCCCGAGCCCAGCGCCGCCGCGACCTTCATCTCCGGCAACCACGGCGCCGCCACGGTGAGCATTTCGCTCCCAACCATCCGATCTGTTTTCAACGGTTAGGATTAGATATTTTAGAACGAAGAGGTACGGTTAGATCTAGGCCTTTAGATCCAGATCCAACGGCCCAGATCTGATCACTTAAACACGTCAGCAGCCCAGTCAGCATCCCAGTCAGCGCCACGTCGGATCCAGTCAGCGCCCGCGTGGAAATTAAATTTTCTATTTAGAATGAATTGGAGTTTTGCAGAAAAGCCCCTGCATATTCAAACTATCACAACTTTTTATTAGTTTGTCCAAATTTAACAAATTTTATATTTTTGAAAACCTCTGGACCTGTAGAATCTTTTGGCATCATTAGTTTTCTGTTTTGTCAAAGTTTAAAATATTCAAATTTCAAATGAGAGATTTGAGTATATTTGGCATAACTTTATTTTTATAAGTTCAAAAATTGCAAATAAAATATTTTTGGAAACCTTAGGTTCTGTAGAATAACTTAGTCACTTTTAAAAATATTTTTGAATACTTTAAAAACTGTTTTAAAAATCAGAGACTTAATTGGAGTATTTTTTAATACTTTAAAACTGTAGACTCTCCTTGTTCAGTAGCTTCTAGTGCAGCCACATGTCATATGGGCTCTGTCTTGACGGAGTAGGTTGTGAGAACCCAAATTCCTCGTGACCAGCAGATGTAGTGGGTGTAGGTTGGAGTGGGTCCGAGGTAAGGGCAATTGCTCCTGAAAAGTCTCGTCCTGGTCTTCTTTCTTCCATTGCATAAATGGTTGCAATGGAGGAGGGAATGATTGGGTCTTGTGGTGAAAGTGCACACCCTCTCGAGAGTTAAAAACTAAGTATACTTAGCCGTGTCCCCGGTTACGGACATTCTGAGCAACTAGACCGGGAAGCTGTTGAAGATCTCCTCATCCCAATTTCTAAATTAAAACTTGAGGGTGAACAATGGATGGGAGCTCACTATTTTCTATCAGTGGTGCTTGCCATGAATAGTTGTCAAAGGTGTTCACTGATGTCTATCAGTGGTACTCTTTGTCTATGATGAAAATTGTTTTACAAATGATAGGACAAAACTGACTTTATGCAAATCAGCCTCAAAACTCCACTTAGCCAAATATTCATGTAGAATATAGGTTGCCATTTATATCCACATAAGTGTCATCTTGCCATCACAATTCAATTGTGCTGACCCATATAGTTGGACTGTAACTCACCGTTGCAGGTTCGTCAGACGATGAGTGAGGTTTCGACAGGGTTTCGAGTCTGCAACCAACATGTTTGCCTATGGCACATGAAGATGATGAGGCTCACTGTATCCAATGTTTTCCGCTGCTGAACTTTGTATAATGCTAGCATGGTGCTAAGCAAGTTGTATGGTATATTGTATTTCTGGATCATGCGAGTTAATGAGTATTTGATGCATTTGCATGATATTTCATCTCGAACTGTGGTGCTAGCAAGTCGATCCAGGGACTAGCACATTAACACAGGAATCTCAACCATTATTAAAAGGTGGGGGTTCTACAGATGGTATCAGAGCACTGTGTTGCATGTAGATTCGTGACCCTAGGTTTGGATAGAAATAGGTTTTGACCATAGGATTGAAAATCTATTTTTATTCAACTTTCTAAAATATATAGACAATTAAATTTTATCTTTTCTTGTACTCTCATCTATTATCTACCTTCTGGAAATAGCTTATCTTGTTCTAGATGACCTACCTCTTTGAATACATGAAGACATGTTTGCTGATGACAAAGTACTTGAAGTGTGAGAATGATATTTCATATGGAATGCTACGACTCATCACAAAGCACTACATGCATGGAAGATCATTGAAGAACTCAGAGTTAGCTGATTTTGAAGAAAGTTGAAGAAGAACTTGAAGCACTCAAGAAGGAGATAGACTAGAGACCACCATCTATTTAGAACAACGATATCGTGTTAGTATATTGATCATAGTAACTTAGGTTGTTTGACAATACTGGATTGTTTATTTTTGTTTGAACCAGGTTGTTTGTTGTTTGTTAGGTGTTGTTTGTAAGATAATTTGCCTCGATATTCTGTGTTTGGGTAGGATTTCTCCTTAGTATCTTTCTATCTCTATTCTCATCTATGCTAAACCCGAACAGATGCCTCACCAAGGTGCCAACAACAATGAGATCCCAATAGCAATTCAACAGCTACTAGATGCTCAAGCTAAGTTGGTGCAACTTATGGTCCAGAATCAAGTCAACAACCCCAATAAGGAGTCACCCCTAGGAATGCAACAACTGTTAGTTGGCCAATCTCAGTTAGAGCAGATGATGTCCCAGAATATGACCAATAATGAAAACAACCAACCACAGATACACCATGACAACAAGGAGATCCAAATAGATGTGGTGACAACACTTAGAGCCTGCAAGACTTGTGGGGAAATAGGACACACATCCAAGGAATGTCATGATGAGTGGCCCGATGTTGATGCACCCAATTCGACCGAGGGATACCCCACAACTCAAGTTACTTGCTTTTTGTGTGAAGGAACATATCACATCCCCGCAAGATGCCACCTATACTCCATAGTGCAACAAGCGAATCAACAAGTTCGGGATGGGATGCGCCAAGCTTTCAAAAGGAGGAAGAACCTGAGCCACATCACTTGCTACAAATGCAAGAACAAGGGACATTTTGTCAACAAATGCCCGGAGAGAAAACACGTGATGAAAACCAAATTGGGTGTAGTGATTACAAGGAATCAGGGCATGATGAGGAAGGTTTCTCAGATGAAAGAAATAACCCCAAGATATGACCATGAAGGGAACAGAGACATGTCTACGGTGTTTTGCCACCATTGTAGGGAGACAGCAGGACACTTCACCGATGATTGCCCAACTTGGAAGAAGGATCACACAAGTGATAACGCATGATGATTTTTATTAGAACATGTAAGCAGTAAGATAAGTAATCTATAATGTAAGAGTGGCATACTTACCTATGTAATGGAAGTTATGAAAATGAATGAAGATCTTATGTTCTTGATTCATAGAATCCTTTTGGGGAACCTTGAAAGAGAAGTATGGATAACCACAAACCCAAGGTGTTGTACGTGGAATGAAAGGATTCAATCCTTATGAAAAGCTGGTACGTGCTAGGTGGAATAAAGATGATGAAGTGACACCCAATGACTAAAGGACTACCAGACAAGGATTTATGAACACTCATATGTGACCTTATTTGAAGCCAAGACTTAGACGACCAACAAAAATTTCTTTCAAGGGTGGTAGCCACCCAGATACCCCAAACCGATCCTTTTTGCTAGTCTCTCCGAATCTCGAGGACGAGATTCCTTTTAAGGGTGGTAGTCTGTAACATCCCAGATTTTTGGAATGTTTTAAAAATCACTAAAAATCGAAACTTTTGTTTTGAATAAAAATAAATATTCAAAATGAAATGGGATCTAATATATTACCTCCAATTTCTTAATAAACCCTATTTACAAATTGTTTTGAATTATTTAAACATACTCTATCTTCAAAAATTGGTTTTATCCATTCTTATGATATTGAAATGTTATGGTAACTCCTTTCCAAAATATGTAATTGTGGTATTTTATTTTTAATTTTATAAAGCTCATATTATAAATGGGTATATATAATTAAAACGATTTATCAAATCTCTTCAAATAAAATGTCTTCAGACAAAATTATTTTAACAAGTTTATCAAAATGATATTACTCTTATTAAATATCCTTGGATTTGAATCCTTGTTCAGAAGGGATTTATAAAAAAAACATATTGTTCAAAATGACATAAAGGTACAAATAAACCTTTATGCATTATTTTGGATTTTCAAATTTAAATGTTTGGAATAGTGTGTTTGAACGTTTTAAAAGAAAGGTTTTGATTTCTTAAATTTTTAGAAACAGGTTTGAATTGATTTGGATTTTTAAAACGAAAGTTATAAAAGAAATAAGAAAAACAGAAAAGAAAAAGAAAAGAAAAAAAAAGTAAATGGGCCGTACCCCAACCTACCGCGCGCGCGTCACCCAGACCCAGCCCACGCAGCCCTCTCTCTCCCACTGCCAGCGGGACCCACCCGTCAGGGTCATCCCTAACCTCCAGCAAACTGCCCCATTTCCACGACCGCGCCCACGATCTCGTGCACGATTCGCACGCCTCACGCTCCCCAGGACTCACCCTGAGCCCCTATTTAATAGTAGCAGACCTCCTCTCCATTTCCCCTCCGTTGTCTCGCCGAATCGCGCCCCGAGTCCGTAGAAATCGCTCGCCAGAGCCCCGCACTGCCGTCGCCGCTTTTCTCCATTTTCCGGTGAGGTGAGCAACCCAGAGCACTAGACCCAGCCTATTCTCTTCCCCTAGACCTCGCGCACCTCCCTGAACCCTCCTTCCAAATTTTCTCGCAGGGAACCGACGAACCCGTGCTCAACCCGAAGGTCCTCTCCGCCGCTGCACCTCTGGCCGCTCCTCCACGCCTGTCCAGGACGCGAGAGTCGACGCCGAGCACGCCATCGAGTTCGTCGCGACGCGCCGTGCCCTCTGGAGACCTTCCCCGAGCCCCTGGACCACCGGAGCGTCGAGGCCGTCCACCGCCCGAGCCCAGCGCTGTCGCGACCTTCATCTCAGCAACCACGGTGCCGCCACGGTGAGCATTTCGCTCCCAACCATCCGATCTGTTTTCAACGGTTAGGATTAGATCTTTTAGAACGAAGAGGTACGGTTAGATCTAGGCCTTTAGATCCAGATCCAACGGCCCAGATCTGATCACTTAAACACGTCAGCAGCCCAGTCAGCATCCCAGTCAGCGCCAGGTTGGATCCAGTCAGCGCCCGCATGGAAATTAAATTTTCTATTTAGAATGAATTGGCAGTTTTGCAGAAAAGCCCCTGCATATTCAAACTATCACAACTTTTTATTGGTTTGTCCAAATTTAACAAATTTTATATTTTTGAAAACCTCTGGACCTGTAGAATCTTTTGGCATCATTAGTTTTCTGTTTTGTCAAAGTTTAAAATATTCAAATTTCAAATGCGAGATTTGAGTATATTTGGCATAACTTTATTTTTATAAGTTCAAAAATTGCAAATAAAATATTTTTGGAAACCTTAGGTTCTGTAGAATAACTTAGTCACTTTTAAAAATATTTTTGAATATTTTAAAATTGTTTTAAAAATCAGAGGCTTAATTGGAGTATTTTGGATATGGTTTAAATCCTATAAATTATTTAAATATGGTTTCTTTTTGAAAAGTGACCCAAATAGTTGCCTCTGACCAGAAAGACCAAAACCCATAATCTTAGATTTAATTGTCAAACTCAAACCATTAAAGTTTATGTTTTCTTACTAAAATGTTGTATACAAAAATCCTTGTTTTAAAATGTGTTAAACCTTTTCCAAAATTCCCTATGTGACCTTTTGTTTAAAAGCCACCTTTTAGAACCTATGGAACACCAGCAACTTATGTATGACATTCATAATGTTCATACTTAATTGCTTGACCAACCTTTAACCACAATGGGAACTCCTAAACCTAATCACATTAATTCTTTTTGCATATTGAATTATGTGATAATCCTTGACCACCATTTTGTGAATACGTTGATGTGTATGTTTGCCTTGTTATGCAATGATGTTGTTGAATTGTTTGTTTATTATTGTGTTATCTTTATGTTTAGATTGTACGGAGTGCTTTACGTGTGTGAAGAGTGTAACTTCAACTCTTCAGTTGGCCAAGGCAAGTGACACCATAAAAGTCCTACTACTTTTACTACTATGCATTTAGTGTTTTCAGTAGTATGCATGATAGGCTTGTTACTGAATATTATATTATGCTATGCTCCTATTAGTGTGTAGCCAACCCCACCCAGAGCTTGTAGTATGGAACTTAGTATAGTCATGCTATGAAAAATGTTTTGATTAGTTCAATAGTGAGGAAAATTAATAAATAATCAATGAACTACCTGGGTGCTGGTTGGTGGACCATGGTGGGTGACTACTCAGGGGGTCCATGTCTATGGTTCATGTCTATGGTAATTTGCCCTTGGTGGAAGTGCACACTTGTGGAAAGTCACCCAGGCTTAAAGAGATTGTAGACTCTCCTTGTTCAGTAGCTTATAGTGCAGCCACATGTCATATGGGTCCTGTCTTGACGGAGTAGGTTGTGAGAACCCGAATTCCTCGTGACCAGCAGATGTAGTGGGTGTAGGTTGGAGTGGGTCCGAGGTAAGGGCAATTGCTCTGAAAAGTCTCATCCTGGTCTTCTTTCTTCCATTGCATAAATGGTTGCAATGGAGGAGGGAATGATTGGGTCTTGTGGTGAAAGTGCACACCCTCTCGAGAGTTAAAAACTAAGTATACTTAGCGTGTCCCCAGTTACGGACATTCTGAGCAACTAGACCGGGAAGCTGTTGAAGATCTCCTCATGCCAATTTCTAAATTAAAACTTGAGGGTGAACAAGGGATAGGAGCTCACTGTTTTCTATCAGTGGTGCTTGCCATGAATAGTTGTCAAAGGTGTTCACTGATGTCTATCAGTGGTACTCTTTGTCTATGATGAAAATTGTTTTACAAATGATAGGACAAAACTGACTTTATGCAAATCAGCCTCAAAACTCCACTTAGCCAAATATTCATGTAGAATATAGGTTGCCATTTATATCCACATAAGTGTCATCTTGCCATCACAATTCAATTGTGCTGACCCATATAGTTGGGCTGTAACTCACCGTTGCAGGTTCGTCAGACGATGAGTGAGGTTTCGACAGGGTTTCGAGTCTGCAACCAACATGTTTGCCTGTGGCACATGAAGATGATGAGGCTCACTGTATCCAATGTTTTCCGCTGCTGAACTTTGTATAATGCTAGCATGGTGCTAAGCAAGTTGTAAGGTATATTGTATTTCTGGATCATGCGAGTTAATGAGTATTTGACGCATTTGCATGATATTTCATCTCGAACTGTGGTGCTAGCAAGTCGATCTAGGGACTAGCACATTAACACAGGAATCTCAACCTTTATTAAAAGGTGGGGGTTCTACACAGCTGGAGGGACCAGTGGAGAGGTGGCGGTGGTGTTGTGGTGCTCTCTGCGTGGTCACGACGCTCGAGCTCCTAAGGAAGGGTGATGCGTGTGAAGTACACGTTCGTCAGGATACCTCAAGTGTAAGGTTTGATGAGTACAACAATAAGTCTTCCCTCAGTTATGAAACCAAGGTTTATCGAACCAGTAGGAAATCTCGATGCTACGAAGGTGTCAACGGCGTCAGAAAACTTGGGCGTTGAAGGGGATGTTGAGGCGCCTTGTGCTCCCTGACAATGGTGTCAGAAAACTTGTTGGTGCTTAGTTGACGTGGAACCTGCACACAAGACAATCAAACTACTTTGCCCCGACGAGACAGTGAGGGTGTCAACCTCACCGGCTTGCTGAAAGCAAAGGATTAATTTATAGTGTGGAAAATGATGTTTGCTTGCAGAAAACAAAAGAGAACAATGATTGCAGTAGGTTGTATTTCAGATGTAAAAGAATGGACCGGGGTCCACAGTTCACTAGTGGTGTCTCTCCAATAAGATAACTAACATGCTGGGTAAACAAATTACAGCTGGGCAATTGACAATATTGATAAGTGCATAAACATGCATGTGCAAGTGTAGTGTTGACTATGAGATTCATTTGGGCATTACGACAAGATACACAGACCGCTATCCAGCATGCATCTGTGCCTAAATAGTCCACCTTCCGGTTAGCATCCGCACCCCTTTCAGTATTAAGTTGCAAGCAACAGACAATTGCATCAAGTAAAGTGCATAATGTAAACAACACATTCATCCTTAGACAAAGCATTGCTGTTTTACAGCCAAAGATTCAAAATGACACACTAATGATATATTATTAATGTAGTTTGCTCACCGTTATTTTTATTATTTTGCAGCCAAAGATTCGTTGGTGTTCCTAACTAAGTGGCTTGAACGATTTCCTCAGTACTAGTTATGCTGGTCGGTAGAATCTTTATAGGCTTTTGTCTCTTTTTGGCAGTACACTGCTTCTTTATTTCCTTCTGTTATAGAAAGGTTGGGAAACTTATTTATAACTGGTTTTGTTAGGTTACTATGTTCCTCAGTTGGCTCAAGCCATAAAAAGGCACCATGAGACCACTGGAGACAAATCAATCAATCTCAAGGGTTATATGGTATGGCTTTGGTACTTCTGCATTTTGATTATCAAATTCCATCATATTTTTCGATTTTGTAGGAAAAAACTATCAAGTTATATGCATTCATTAAGGCCCAAATTGGATAGCTTTTCTCATTTTAATATTCTCGTAGTACCAATTTTATTGCCCTTATGTTCTAGGTCGTTTTGACGAGAAATCTATTATGATAATAAATGATAGGCAAAGAAGTCACCACACACAACATGTATGGGAGAAGAGATTGAAATATAATAGGATTAGATTTTGCACTATTGGTCGTGCATATCATGCATGTATAATACAACTTATAAGAAACTGATGGAAACAAATACGATCCCCATACTACTGTAAGAAAGCCAAAGTAAAGTTAATCTCACTTTCAAACCTGTTCTAATACGTGAAAATTTGGAACTTCCTTCCAGTTCCCATGTGATTCCTTTCATCTCACGAGCACAATAACTCATTTGATGTCAAACAGTATGCACAGTTCATCACCAATAATAAAGAACGGCTGTGTGCATCTTCACGATGCAGAGGCCGGGGGTACCCTTTTCGAAAAAAAAAAACAGTTCATCACCAAACGGTGATTTTCTTGCATATGGAACTAGCCAGACAGCATATGTACAAGTTTGAAGTACCGACGAAAATCAACACGCCTTCCGTATGTCAAGCTAGAAGACGAGGTTGGTAGTATTTGGAGTAAGAGGTTGTAACCTGGGATAATATTTTGTGAAGCATGTAAGACATTTAATTTGCCTCCGGTTCAGATTATAAGATATATTCAGGGTTAGACCTAGAAAAATATTTGGTGTGGCAATTCTTTGTAAATAGAAACAGTCACATGTTTTTATTTTATTTTAAGGATTTATCCACTTTTGTAATTATGAGTGGAGGATAAAGATATACAAGACACACAACCAATAGAAAACTACACATATACATATCGTCCAGATATCCAAACTTCAGATTTACGACTGAGTTGAAGGCCTCGTGAAAAGAAGAAAAAAGATGAGGTACAAGTGCATCACATTTGTAATATTTAGCTAAAGGTGGCGTAATCCTGTCTGTTTTGACCAATGTGGATATATGATGGAACTGGAGTTCTATTCAAAGAGAGTAAGATGTGGTGGATGAGTGGATCACATGATGTAGCTAGAGAAGGCATATTAACATGCAATAGGTTGTAACTGATGATCAATGTCAACATAGCCTTACATTTATTATGTGTATTAACATGCACCTGTCTCTTAGATGTGTAAACATGCATGGATTAGCACATAAGGAAAGAGATCGATTGAGTAAGGGATGAGCAAACAAGAGGAGACAGTACAAGAATGAGTGAGAGAGAATGATTTAGCAACTTTTTGATGAATATATGCCAATAATTAAGTTGCCTTAGATGGCCAAGTGACATACGGAGTAGTTAATTAATGTAAGATGAGCTTGTTGGAAGCATATCGAGGCATGCCATTCACAAATAGTTAAACAGAATATGGCCAATGATGAGACAGAATGAGGAATAAAACGCAAGGTTTAGGTACAAGCCATCAATGTTTATATTTTGTTATTGGTGGAAAATCTCTCAAACACTGATGATGGAAAAATATACACCGATTGATGCTGCAAAGTGGAAAGAGGTAAATCAAGAAACTAGTTGGAAACTATAGTTTTTCTGGCAAACCACGGACTAAAATGCTTTTGATGTTCTCCTGTCTCATACCATTGCTTACCAACAATGAACAACCTAATGCACTTTTCAAGGTGTCAATATTGGCTAGTTAATTTCATAACTGAGGAAACAATGCCAAATAAGTTGTGCATGGTATATTTTGGCTACAGGTTTTTTAATCATCTTAAATGTGTATTAATGGTCTATCATCTCGAAGCCAACATAATAAATGAAGAGACACTTATAAAAAATATATACTAAATCTAGCCACTAAACACGCAAGTTAATTCTAATTTGCATAGGAAATGCAACACATATGATGCATATGTTTTGTGGCCGAGGAAGCTTGTATTTTGTCTTATGCATTAGCAGACTAACCTTTGTATGTTGAAGCCAGCATGCATTTGAATGATTATAGTACCAATTGCTAAGTTTCCAGCTTACTTTCCTAAATTAGTAGAGATGGTAGCTTGCATTTTCACTTGACTAATTTATTTATGCTTTGTATCCTATATTTTCATTGGTTGAGCCATAAATGTATAGGCAGATAGCCTACAAAGTTCACTCAATTCCTTTTGTTGTATCTAATGTCATTTCTTACAGGTAGGAAATGCCCTGACTGATGATTTCCATGACCATTATGGGATATTTCAATATATGTGGACCACTGGCTTGATTTCTGATCAAACCTACAAGATACTGAACATTTTCTGTGACTTTGAGTACTTTGTGCATACATTTTCACAATGTGATAAGATTCTTGACATTGCTAGCACTGAAGCTGGGAATATTGATTCATATAGCATCTTCACACCTACTTGTCATTCATCTTTTGCCTCCTCAAGGAACAAAGTGGTGAAAAGGCTTCGGATAAGTTTTGAAGCTCGTGGAACTGAAGCAACGCTAAAAACTAATGTAGCATTTTACCTGCTACTTTTAATTGTATATAATTGACTCAACCATGTCTTTCTATCTAAGAGCTGCTAATTTTGTGCACCGTATCTTTCTTTGTGTTTTCTAAGAAATCTTAGGTGTTCTGCACTTTGGCATGAAAATTGACTTGTATGAACTCACATGGGAATCTTGCCTTGATCTTTATAGTACCCATATAAGTGCATACCGTGTTTCAATTTTTATAATGATAAGGAACCTCGTCACCAAATTCATCAACCAAACCATGAATGACCAGTACTTGTACAATGTTTCTAATGCTTCATGAATTTGCATATTTTCTGTATATCTGATTCGTATCATTATGTGTTTTGGTAGTCTGTTGGCAAAATGGGGGAGCAGTATGATCCATGCACTGAAAAGCATTCAACTGTATACTTTAATCTGGCTGAGGTGCAGAAGGCACTTCATGTTAATCCGGTCATCGGCAAATCTAAATGGGAGACCTGCAAGTAATGTTACGAGCAGCTTTTTAATGATTGAATTGATTTTACCATCCTTATGACATAAGTTTGTCCATTGCATTGCTATATTTTTTTACGGGAAATCATCCTTTCACAATCATTATTACCAGTATTATCAGTACCTAAATTTGATTCCACGCTCCATATTGTAGCGTTGTTTGCCGAATTCTTATCCTACGAAAATATCATTAAAGGGGCATACCCAATGCTGAGCAAGGTGTCTGATTCAGACCCATAACCTCTGTGTACAGTGGTTGAGAGAGCAACCTTCTCTTCCTCTCCACATCATTTAGAGATGGCAATAAAAATGTGTTACACAATCAGTTATATCGTATTGTTATATTTAGCAATCAATGTTTGCATGTCACTAAATTTATATGGTGATTGTATGTTAACTAACAAACATGTGACTAAGAGATGGCATCTAGTGCAATGGAAAAATGTCTCAAGTGCTAGTAAGAGGTTACCTCTTAGATAAGAGAAGGCAAACTCCTTTTTTTTTTCTCTCTCTTCCAAGTAAGCAATTATCGTATGTTTTTTTTTGGATTTTTCATACTTGTATTAAACAGCAGCAAACGGATTACAAAACGAAATACAAGCAAGGAGAAGAACAGAAAAGAAACAAGAACAGCGAAGCTGGCTCCACCGATCTCCAACCCCTACCCACGAAGCAGATGAACTCCTAACCCGAAGGCGTTGAAGAACCGCATAAAACACCACCTCCAAGGAGCTGGCACTGACGACGAAGAAGCAGCATCGGTCGGGGGGCCTCCCCAAGCTCGATCTGCTCCAGATCCGGTCACCGGAGATGGCCAGATCCTCCACCAGCCCACCACAAGCCCGCACAGCCGCCATCTTGAGACTTCTCCGCCGGCCACCAGAAAACTCGCCACCAAGCTGCCGTCGGCGCCGGAGAAAGCAACGGCAGAAGGGTGACTCACATGCAGCAAGGCAGCGCCGTCGTCGACGACGCCGGGACGGGGTAGCCACAGAGCACCAAAAGAACGCCGCCGGCGACCCCACCGCACCGACGCCGCCCACGAGCCCTCTAATTACATCGCCGGAACGCAGATCGGGGATTCCCCACCCTCCCGCCGCCGAAGCGGCCGGCGGAGGGGGAGGAATCCCGCGGATACGCCGGCGGCCGCCGGGAAACCCCGAGTCGCCTCCGAGATCGCCTCCAAGCACTGTAGAGAGAGGGAGAGGTCCAGAAATATCGGGCGAGTCGCGCAGGGCCAGCAATTATCGTATGTGGCTTCGCAAGAAGTAGGCTAACATCACAACATTCTACATGCCCTAATGTATTATCTCATTTTAGAGGTTATTTCTTAGTACCTGAAAAACGTGACTGCCCCGCAAAAAAAAGAAAAACGTAACTGCCAGTAACCTGTAATGCGGATAATCAGATCCATTAACATGTTTCTTGTTTTACTATTTTAATTAACATGTTGGTACTACTGATATTATTTGCAGTGAAGTTGTTAACACTAACTGGAGGGACTGTGAAAGATCTGTACTGCATATCTATCATGAACTGATAGAATATGGGCTTCGTATATGGATGTTCAGGTTATTCCTAACTCTCTGAAGTCCTTGCCCACTCAGGCACTTAAAAGATGGTTCTAATACTAAACTGTTTCGTACCGTAGACTTAGGATTCAGTCAGTTTCTTTTCCAAAAATTCACATATTGTCGCTGCAGACAAGTCTGTTTATAAGATGAACCTGTCATGACATCATATACCTGCGTAGACCTAGTTCGATGTTAATTGTTTTGTCAGTCTCTTCACGTTTAACATGGTTGTGTAATTTTGAGTTACCATAAGATGCTGGTAAAACCTTTTCAGTAGCTACTTGTCCCCCTCTCTGTATTTTAAACATCCTGTGAGAATGGCTTCTATAAATGATGGACAAGCATATAAGCATTTTTGTTTTGTTTTAATCTTTTCTTTACTTTGTTCAGTGGAGACACAGATGCAGTGATTCCAGTAACATCAACTAGATACAGTATTGATGCTCTCAAACTTCCAACAGTGACTCCTTGGCATGCTTGGTATGATGATGATGGCGAGGTAGAGGCTTCTTCTTGACAAAACACCCATTATTCCATGAATGTCCAGTAGCCTAAAACTTTGTGGCTTGTTTCGTACATAATTTGTTTATCCCCAGACTATTTATATTTTGGCCCAGGGTATGTGTCCATGTGGAATCTCTGTTCTAATACTCTAGTCACTTGTTACTGCAAGTAGGAAAGTTTCGCAGTTCATATATGATATCCATGGGCTAAGTGCATAAATTCTGGACCATACTACTCGTGGTGTTCCCCTGCAACTGAAACATGCTATTCTGTTCCAATGGCCTTTATAAAGCAACAATTTATTTGGGATAGATTTCCGTCCTCCATTCTGTTCCTAGCTTTCTGAACTTTTCTGTGTTTAAGCAGGTTGGTGGCTGGAGCCAAGGGTACAAGGGTCTCAACTTTGTGTCTGTGAGGGGTGCGGGTCATGAGGTTCCTCTGCACCGGCCGAAACAAGCTCTTACACTCATCAAATCGTTCTTGGCTGGGAGCCCAATGCCTGTGCTCTCTGATCTACACAGCGATATGTAATATATTTGACCACAACTGATTCAAGACACGACCAACATCATAAAAGTCGAGTTCTACCAAGGCAGCCAATAGTTGAAACTCCACGCAGAACATTCACAATATAAGGATGGCCATAGCTGTTGTCATTTGTCAGTGCTATTGGTACCATTTCCCCTTTTCAGAAAACAGGGAACATAACTGTGAGGTAGTTTTCCTGCAATGAATTGACACGGCCTGTTATATTATTGTGAAACTCTATATAAATTTTAATCGACTTCCAGCATTCACAGTATTGTCTTATTGCTATAGTATGGAGCATACAATCTTATTAACTTTTTTTCTTGTAAGATAGCATCATTACTGATGATGTCTATACTCATACATCATAGTTCTCTTGCTGTCTTGCAATTGTGCAGGCTGCATTCATTGCGGTTAGTCTTCGTGTTTCAGGAAACCAGGGGTTGTCTGATGTACTTCTGTAGATGGTCTGTGGTCATTCAAACTGCAAATCCTTTGTACCAGTCCAGTGTATCTACATGGAAAATGGTCAACACCGCTTACTGGAATACTTACGCACAGAGCAGCTGCGGAAAAGAACTTAATATGCTCCAAATGCAGATCCAGTTTGTAGCTGTTTGATATTGTCACCTTTGCTGATCATCGATCTAATAGTAACAAATGGCTGGAGCGACCGACTGAAGCTCATCTATGAGCACAAGGTAAGAGGTGATCCAATCTATTTCCGGCATGAGCTGCCAAGCATGCACATTTGCTAAGGCTTTTACACATGAACACCTCAGCTTCGACCAGCGATTCAAGAACTTCGCTAATCGGTAAGTTTAGCCAAGTCTGCAGATCGTCCCAGTAAGGTTTGCAACTTTGCTTACCTTATCGTTTTCATTTGCTGATGTCTTAGTGCTCCTCTTTTAATTAAAGGCGCACCATCCTCCACCAAGAAAACAAAGCTAGCCTCTTTTTCGTTTTTTACTTCTCTTTTCTTACTGACCTCTCCTTTGGAAAAAAAAAACTCTGTCTGACGTTGCCGATTTCTGTCCGGCCAAGATCGGCACTTCAAAGAATTGAAATTAGTGTAGTATACAAATCATTATTTTTGGTCACCAGACATCCTCTCTGTTATGTTAACCAGTAGGCAATTCCCGTCCAAGTCAGTGTACAGAAGTGTGACAAAACCAGTGCACCTTCAACAAACAATTCTGATCTTTTTTCGTTCCGTATTTTTAGTTAATATCAATATTAAGGTACTTGCATGAAATGTGTAAACCAGTTTCTTGAAAGCGATAACTCTGCTTTTTTTTCCGCGAGGAAAAAAGTAGACCACTCTGGTTTCTGATATAACCTTGATTTTGTTCAGAACTTCTGCATGCACTCAACAGCCATGAGCCATGTGATTATCTCTCACACTGTGTTTGGTTGCAGGGAATTGGAGCAGGGAATTGAATTGGACACCAATTCCAAATCCGAGATGGAAAGGAATTGGACTCCAATTCAAATTCCAGTGTTTGGTTGACAATGGAATTTATGTCCGGAATCAAAAGTTCGGAGAAGGGATGGGGAGGGGATGGCGGGGAGAGAGGAGGGCGGGGAGAGAGAAGGGCGGGGAGAGAGACGCCGGAGTTACCTCGGCCGTTGTCGCGGTGCCGTGCGGAGCAGAGAGGTCGCGGTGGGGAGAGTCGCGGTGGAGGAGTTCGGAGGCAGAGAGGCGTGCGGGGACCCGCCGCTGCTGCGAGCGGTGAAGGTGGCGTGCCTCGTCTCCGGGGAAGGGTCGGGGCTCCCTCCCGTCGGCGAGCCAGAGGAGAGGCGGCGTCCTCTCCGTCCCGTCGATCTAGGGTTAGAGGCTGCTGGGGACGGCGGGAGAGAAAGGATGGGGAGGGGATGGCGGGGAGAGAGAAGGGCGGGGGAGAGAGGCGCCGGAGTTACCTCGGCCGTCGTCGCCGGTGCCGTGCGGAGCAGAGGTCGCGGTGGGGAGAGTCGCGGTGGGGAGAGAGGAGGTCGCGAGGGAGTCGCGAGCGAGTCGCACGACTCGTTTCCGTGCGATTCCGAGGTGTGGAGCTCGGAAAGTTGGGACGCCACTTTACACATGACGATTCCGTGCTCGGAATTTCGGCAAGTTTCCACGTGAGGATTCCAAAGCCACCCAAACAGCGGAATCGGTGGAATCGACCCCAATTCCAATTCCCTGCCCCAATTCCCTGCAACCAAACGCAGTGTCAACGTATACTGCTACCCATTTCTTCTATGTTTATGAGATAGTGTCGGTTATCATCTCAAGGTAAGATCTACTTTCTCTAATCTTACGCGACTAGCGATGACATAACGACAGATCAGTGCATGTCATATGTTTTGACGTGACCGTTTCTACTTTGCTGATGTGAAAGATGATACACTGATCGACGACAGGCTAGCTAGTATTACGATCGCGCGGCTGTATTATTAGGTTTGCACACACACGGACACACCCCACAGTGTAGGGACATGGAAAAGCAGTTGATAGCTCCTACGTCTACCCATGAGTAAGCATTTTCATCCGAGCTTAATCATTTTCATCATAAAGTAAGTATTCTAGGTGTCATCTAGCCTAAAGCAAATCCATTGTGTTTCTCACGAGATCACGTCACGCCACTCTCTTCCCCATGTCGCCATCGCAGAGAGCGAACAATGCTCCCCCAACCGCACCACCGGCGCTCGGCTGCGGCTCGCCACATCACACCGCAACACAACAAGAGGATGATCTTGCGTGCTGTGAGATCTTGCAGTTTTGTTTTTGAACCAATAAGAGGATGATCGACATGCCGTAGATTAGCATAACACGACTTGTGCTAGCTGTGCATGGTTTGTCTCCGCTAATTGGCACGCGTGCTAGTTAAGAAGGAAGGGAGGAAGGCTTAATCCCACCCACCTTGCTGATTGTTGATCGATCCGACTAGGCCTCCATGTGCGTACGTCAATGCTCATGTTCATACATAGTTCATGGTCATGGGTGGTGTCAAACTGTCAATTGTTGATCGAACAGACTGTGGACGCCTGACCGCCTTGCCATCCGCGGATGGCCCCACAGTCCAATTTGCAAGTTATGCAACTGCCAGCCTGAGACGGCAAGGCACATCCTCTTCGAGTGTAGATTCTCCAGGCGAATTTGGCAGGCGGCGTCGGCTTGGCTATCTACTCCAACTCTCCTGCCCCCTTGGGACGGGCCGCCCAACCGTGCTATCCTATTGGAAGGCCGTGGCTGGGGGCTCGACGGCTAACCCCAAAGGTTGAAGACGGCCATCCACCTTATCACCTGGGAGGTTTGGAAAGAGAGGAATGCTCGGGTCTTCAACAACAAGTTCTTCACGCCTATTGACCTCTTCCAGAAAATCAAAGACGAAAGCAAGAACTGGATTCTAGCGGGTGCTAAAAATTTAGCGAAAATTACATCTTAGTTGTTGGCCTCATGGCCTTTTTTTATTTTTCGGCCTAGGCCTATGTTTGCTCCTACTATATCAATATAAAAGGCAAAGCTTTTGCCCTTTTCTTTCAAAAAAAAAAAAGATTTCGTCCGCACTATGTCACCTTCGCGTGTAAGATTAGGATTTCATCCGGGTTTTTTCTTTGGTTCTTACAAGCATGTCACTACCTTCTGATTCGATGATTGAAGCCAGGGTTGGTTCGTTGTATCTAAGGGCATCTCTACCCGTGAATCCAATAATCCCTCCAATAGCAACATATTTACCGGACGACCCCAAAACCATGCTCTAACAGAAGGTCATGCTTGCTGAGTAAGATTCGTTCGTAATCCGAAACCAAGATACCGAGTCGGATCATGAGGCGTCGAGAGATACTTTGGCCAAGGACGAGGCCACACGGGTCAAGTCCCAGAGCAGGGCGAAGTATTGAACCGTGAAACAAAGGTGAACCGGTTACTGTTTTCAAGCTCCTTGCTGACCAATCAAAAAACCCGAGAAGCAAGCTTGTAGAGCTAATCAACCAAGCCGCGAAACACTTGACTCCAACCTCATTATCTTGCGGGAAACAAGCTCCTTCTTTCATCCCCTATGACTATCTTGGTGGATGCGCGGAAGAGGGCAATGCCTCACAATGAAGGTTAGATCCAACCCACGTTATACCGGGGTCCGACCATTGGAATCAATGCCATCTGAGAGGAAGGTGGCGGCTGAACTTGTGAAGGTCCGACATGGGTGATAGACCTCCCTCCAGTTGATCAGGGAATGAGCGTCACCGGCTCACCGTCGTCACCTTTCCAAATAAAACCACGGACAATCTTGTCCACCTCGCGCAACACTGCCCTTTCTGAAAAACTTCCCCTGCCGAGGGCATTTGGCCAAATTTTAGTTTCCTCCTTGTGCTGCTATAGTGCTATTTTTTTACAGGCTAATCCGCAAACCTGACGACGACATCACGTTGTTGTGAAGTACAACTTGACATGGATATATAACCACTTAATTAATCAGCATGATGTTAATTAGCCTCGTGTAGTTTCATACCACCAGAGACGATCTTGGAACAGTTTGGCGCGTACTTTGACTAATACCATTTCGTGGATAAACAAAACTAGTAGTTCTAGGTTTGACTTGCTTCACCGGGCGAGATCGCAAGTTGCACACGCACACGTACACACCCTCATCAAAAGTCAAACCTTTCAACAACAGTTAGGCAGCCACCTTAGATTAACCGCCCTTTTTTCCTTCCTCCACCATCGCCTCGTCTGCAGTTCCAGCTGCTTCTCATCTCAAGCTCCGCTCCCCATAAAACCATGGCATTGTAGCAGACGTAGCTATCAAATGACCTCCACGTCCACCTCATCGCCACCACCACCACCCTTCCGGCCTCAATGGCCAAGTTGCTCGCCATCCCAATCATCGTCATCATCATCTTCCATGTCGGCCTGATCATGCCGATCGCTGTCTCTCGCCGCCATGGCACCAGGAGCAGTGCCAGTGGCCGACGACCGCCTCGCTCTCCTGGATTTCTTGTCAGACGTCTCCGCGGACCCCGGCGGCGCCCTCGCCGACTGGGGCAGCTCCCCGAGGTTCTGCAACTGGACGGGCGTCACATGTGGCCGTAGCCCGGCTGGCAGGCGGCGAGTCACGCAGCTCGTGCTCAGCGGCCGCGGGATCGGCGGCGTGATCTCGCCGGCGCTGGGACGGATGTCTTTCCTGACGGTGCTTGATCTCTCGAGCAACGCTTTCGCCGGGAATATCCCGGTGGAGCTGGCCGCACTATCGAGGCTGACGCAGCTGAGCCTGACGAGCAACCTCCTCGAGGGCGCGATCCCCGCCGGCATCGGGCTCCTCCGGGAACTCTACTACCTTGACCTCAGCGGCAACAGACTCTCCGGCGGCATACCAGAGACGTTCTTCTGCAACTGCTCCGCGCTGCAGTACATGGACCTCGCCAACAACTCTCTCGCCGGCGACATCCCCTACGTTGTCGAGTGCCGCCTCCCCAGCCTCCGCTTTCTCCTCCTGTGGTCCAACGACCTGTCCGGCCCGATCCCACCGGCGCTTTCCAACTCTCCGATGCTCGAGTGGGTCGACTTCGAGTCCAATTACCTCGCCGGCGAGCTGCCGTCGAAGGTGTTCGACAGGTTGCCGCGGCTGCAGTACCTCTACCTTTCCTACAATAACCTCTCCAGCCACGACGGCAACACCAATCTCGACCCCTTCTTCCGCTCTCTACGCAACTGCACTCGCCTGCAGGAGCTAGAGCTCGCCGGCAATGGCCTCGGAGGCAGGCTGCCGCCGTTCATCGCCGAGCTCTCACGCGGCTTCCGTCAGATCCATCTCGAGGACAACGCCATCTCCGGCTCCATCCCGCCCAATATCTCCGGTCTCGTAAACCTCACATACCTCAACCTCTCTAATAACCTGATCAATGGCTCAATCCCGCCGGACTTATCGCGCATGCGGCGGCTCGAGCAGCTGTACCTCTCGAACAACCTCCTCTCGGGCGAGATCCCCAGGTGCATCGGCGAGCTACCGCGCCTCGGCCTCCTTGATCTCTCCGGTAATCTCCTAGCTGGTGCCATCCCGGACACGTTCTCCAATCTAACGCAGCTCAGGAGGCTGATGCTGCACCACAATCGCCTTGCCGGCACCATCCCCCGAGCCTCGGCGACTGCCAGAACCTCGAAATCCTCGACCTCTCCTACAATGGCCTCCAATGTGAGATCCCCCAGCACGTCGCCGCCATGAACAACCTCAAGATTTATCTCAACCTCTCCAACAACCACCTTGAGGGGCCTCTCCCTATCGAGCTCAGCAAGATGGACATGGTCCTCGGGATCGACCTGTCGTCCAACCAGCTCGCCGGCGCCATCCCGTCGCAGCTCGGCGGCTGCGTCGCGCTCGAGTACCTCAACCTCTCCGGTAACGCGCTGCGAGGCGTGCTCCCAGGACGGTCGTGGCGCTGCCGTTCCTTGAGGCGATCGACGTGTCGCGAAATGGGCTCTCGGGACCACTGCCAGAGTCCCTGCTGGCATCGACGTCACTTCGGCACGCGGATTTCTCGTACAACAACTTCTCGGGAGTGGTGCCCCGCGCTGGCGTGCTCGCGAACCTGTCCGCGGCGGCGTTCCGAGGTAACTCCGAACTCTGCATCTCCGGGGGTACCGGTATCCACGGTATTGCGACGTGTAGAGGCGCAAATCGTGGCCGTGCTGCAGATCGTCGGCGCGCAGTGCTCCCAGCTGTTGTCGGCATTGTTTCAGCAGTTTGCGTCATGCTAGTATGCTCCGCCGGGTGCCGGTCGATGACGAGGCGGCGGCCAACGTGGGGCGATGGCGTTGACGAGGGCCAGGCAGCCGAGAGGGAGCATCCCAGAGTGTCGTACCGGGATCTGTCAGAGGCCACGGGCGGCTTCGCCGAGTCGAACCTGATCGGGGCGGGGCGGTTCGGACGCGTCTACGAGGGGACGCTCCGCGGTAGCTCCCGTGTCGCCGTGAAGGTGCTGGTCGAGCCGAAGTGTGGCGGCGATGGTGAGGTCTCCGCCAGCTTCAAACGCGAGTGCGAGGCGCTCCGGCGGACGCGGCACAAGAACCTCATTAGAGTGATCACTACCTGCAGCACGGCCAACTTCAACGCGCTCGTGCTGCCGCTGATGCCACACGGGAGCCTCGAGGGGCACCTCTACCCGCATGACGGCGGCGGCGGCGGGCTAGGCTTCGGGCAGCTCGTGAGCATCGCGAGCGACGTGGCCGACGGGATGGCGTACCTGCACCACTACGCGGCGGCGAAGGTCGTGCACTGCGACCTCAAGCCGAGCAACGTCCTCCTCGATGAAGGGATGCGCGCCGTGATCTCGGACTTCGGCATCGCGCGGCTCGTCGCCGGCGTGGACGGAGACGCCAGCAGCACGCACTGCATCACTACCGGGCTGTTGCAGGGCTCAGTTGGATACATCGCACCTGGTACGTACATGACATTCACAACAGTTTTTTCATGCATCGTTGCATACACACGAGTCATCAACTCATCATACACTTTATTAACACTAACTGATCATTTCTATAAAAAAAACACTAACTGATCACACTAATTGATCATTTTAGAATATGGATTAACACTTATTGATCATTTCAGAATACGGATTAGGAGGGCGCCCATCGGTGCGTGGCGACGTGTACAGCTTCGGCGTGATGCTGCTGGAGCTGCTCACCGGGAAGCGGCCGACGGACGTCATCTTCAGCGAAGGGCTCACGCTGCACGACTGGGTATGGCGGCACTATCCGCAAAACGTCGCCGGCGCCGTCGCCGACGCGCCGTGGCAGCGGGACGTCGTGGATGTGGCCGACATGGCGGTCGTCGATCTGATCGAGCTCGGCCTCGCCTGCACGCAGTACTCGGCGGCGCTGCGGCCCAGCATGGCGGACGTCTGCCATGAGATCACCTTGATCAAGGAGAACCTCGCCAAGCACGGAGGCGCCGGCGCCCGCGCCGACGACGGTGACTGGTCGTTTTCGACGACCACGGATTCGCTGTTCTCCGACTGCAGTTAATTAATTAACACATATCGCATTGACAAATCACTGTACACAAAAATAAGCAGCGATCATACGTGCACCACGTGTGCGCTGCCACGTCAAGAATGCATGCTGCAGGACTCCAGCTGCTTCGATGAACACGATGTTAATTCCTCGTGGCGCATTGGGTGATCTATCGTCTCATCTCAGCACTCAGCTGGCTGTCACTAGAACATTACTTCATTGGAAAGTTAGGGGAATGCCTACTACTAACCGCTAGTGCTAATTCTTTGTGTTGTTAAGTCTGCAATGGAGATGACACTCGATAGATGATTTAATCCATCATCCATGTAGCAAAACATGTCGGACTCCATTTGCCGTCTGTCAGCTAGAAGAAGGACAAAAGGATATTGAGTTAGGTCATAATTCAGGTGCTCTCGCGACCAAGTTGACATAAACAAGTTCACGTTGCTGAAAACAATATGTAATCGGCACTGTTCGTTGCATCTGAGGATCGATTGTGTGTTTTTTTTTTTTTTGCAATTTTTCCACGTATATTCACCAAAGATCCACATACATTGTACATAGAACTAAAATGAAAGGGAAGAACAATACGAGGAGGAGGAGCCAGAGCTAGCTCCAAGATCACCAGCTTCACCGGCGACGAAGACGAAGAGCAGTAACCGCCGTCTTGCCACTGCCTGGGAGCAAATTTCTCCCTTGAAAGGCGCCGCAAAGCTTGCCCGCCGCAAAGATTGTGTGCTTTCACCACCAGCGATCTGTAGTTTAATGTTGTTGCAGATTCGACAGGAACTTCCATACGCTACTTCTCAGGTTATTTAGGCTTTTCCATCAGCACGCTTACTAGCTTTAATCGGTCAGATTCAGGGTATGTAGCAGAAAGCGATCGACATATTTGGTTCGGGACAAGAAGGATTGATTGTTACCTTAAACATTTTACTAATGTATGGGGTTTTGACCTGAATATAATAAACGTAAAAGGGCTTCAGGATATTAGTACAAGTCTATCAGAAAACGTGTCAAAGTATGATCTTTCTGTGTATATGTTCAGACTTAGTTTGTGACCCGAACATAATTATCTTAACTGGAAGAACAAGTTGAGCTTATTGACTCATGTAGGTTAGTAGTATCTGACACAGCACATGGAATATAGACCATGCAATTTGCAATATCAGATAATAACATATTAAGATAGCATAACTTTCCTAGCTAGGTCTTCCGCCGCCGCCACAGCGGCCGGCCTCTCCCCCTCCTTGCTTCCTCCTCGCGCGCGTTGGCCGCCGCCGCGGCCGGCCCCTCCTCGCTCCCTCCTCGCGCGCGACCGCCGCCCCCCGCGGCGGCGGCGCGCGCCCTCGCAGCCCTTTCTTCCTCGGCTTCCTCTCCTCAACCTCCTCGTCGCCGCCGCCGGTAGGGGCTGCCCGCTCGCAGCCAGGGTGGCGTCGGCGGCGGTGGCTTGTCTCTCCCCGCGTCGGCCTGGGTGGAGGCGGGGCTCTCCCTACCGGCGGCGGTGCATCTCGGGCGGCGGCGGCCTGACTCCGGCCGGGTGGTAGCAGGACAGCGGCGGTGTGCCTGCAGCGGGGTGGCGCGCTCTGCGGGCGACGACGAGCAGCGGGATTCGCCGGCCGGCCCATGCGGCCCAGATCTAGGCCCGTCAGGCCCCATCGGGGTCAGGGCGGGCTGGTTGACCTGTTGTGTGTTCTGTAGATGAAGGGGAGGTGGAGGATGTCAGGGACAACGGCAACAGTGGCCGGCCAGTTGCAGCGTGGCGGCGAGCTTCACGGGCCCGGTCTGGGCTCGGCCGAACCCTATTTGGACTGGTGTGCCCTTCGGGGCTTTACGGGCCCGCTGGGCCCGGCCGGACTTGACGGGGACTGGTGTGCTTTGCGGCCGCGTCCGGTCGACTACCGTCTTCGGCGGTGGAGGTTGTTCCCTCCCGCGCGGCTGCGGTACTGTTGACCCCGGGTCATACTCCTCACCTTCGTGTTACATACCGTGTGTGACTGCTACTTCGGTGAGACGGCGCGGGTGGCTGCGGGATCGTTTTGCCGCATGTTGGTGGACGGATTGTCTGGTGATGTTGAGGCTCCTCCTCACGGGGCTCTTGTGCGACGGATCGTGTGGGGTTGTGGATAGGGCTTTCGGGAGAAATCATTGTCGGTTCGTCCGACACCGACGTGATGCCGCTTTCGGGTGGCATCTTTCCTTCCTGAAGGGCGTCGTGGCTACCTTTCCGCTTCCTTCTGTGCCGGGGGAAATCCTATGACCAGGGCGCTGGTCCGGGCAGTAGCGTGGCTTTCCTTCTTGAAGGTGCTGCTTGGTACTCGTCGATTCGATGCTAGGAGTGTGGTGGTACTTCTCCGGAGAGGGCGCAGCGGTTGCGGGTTATTGTCGTTTAGTCGATCCGCTTATGTCTCCATTTTGTTTTTCTTCTTTTCTTTTGGGTGTATGTTTGTTGCCGCCCCAGCATGTCGTGACTGTTGGTTGTATCGGGTTGTTGCTATATATATATATAGCGGGGCTACGGCCTATTTCGTCATAGCATAACTTTGGGGTTAGTTGCAGCCAGAGCACCAATAAGCAAAGATGTGATGGTATAATTCACGCTAGTTAAGTGGAGAAGCTTCTTTTTGTTCATGTTGTATTGCGTATACCAGACTGCCCATATCTGACGCATTTGATTTGTTTGGTACCCTTTTTCGTATGAAGATGATTCCTCCTCTTTCTTAAACAATGTAGGTCAGAAGACACATTAAAGGCATGGCTGGCCGCTTCTAGTTCAGTTGTACAGCTCCCGGGTCAAAACGACGCCCCCAGGTCGCTCGCGCGGGCGGCTCCTGGGGCGATCCAATCTCCACAGGAAAAAGCCGCTGCCACCGCCAGAGCTCCTGGCCGCCGCTGCCGCCGATGCCGACGGTGGTGGCGGTGTCCTAGCCGTCAATCGTGGTGAGGGCAAGGACGGCTCACCTCCTCTCTTCCTCTTCGCGCGAAGGGGCGGAATCGGCGAGCTGCGTGGGGATTCGGCGCGGCGTCTGATCCGGCATGGCGGCGGGGCGATGGTGGAGCGGCGGTGGACGGCGGCCGGCGGCGCGCGGCGGCAGTCTGGGCCTAAGGCCCGGAGGCGGCTGCTGCGCCCATGGCTGCCATGTCCAGATCCTCTTCTCCCTTCTGTGCTGCTCGCCGTGCTGGGAAAGGGCGTGGCGGCCAGGGTCGTCTTCAATCTGCCGGCTTCTTCCGGTGGGTCAGGCGGCCGGGGAAGGCCAGATATGTGGGGGCTACTGGCCTGGCTTTGAATAATGGTGGCGGTCCTAGGGTTTCTCTGGCGCGAAGACGAAGATCTACCGGATACATGGCTCTCATTAATCTAGCTGAAATGTCGTGTTCCGGAAGGCTCTGCCGACGATCTCCAACTAGCTAATGCCTAGAGACTGCTAGATCGGGTGGTATTCGGTCGTGCCGGAGGTAGCGGCGCGAAGCTCTGCTCTGTTGCTATCATGGACAAATCCATGATGAAGCCAGAGGGAGAATGTCATGGAAGCTGTGATCGAAGGAGTGGCAATGGTGTTCGTAGCCTTTGCGTTGATGAGGAATTGGCTCAGAGTTTCAGGAATCGTGACAGAAGTATGTAAGCGGGGGCGACAACACATGTGAAGTTCAAAGTCCTACCTTTCAGGGTGAAAATCGAAAGTCTGGTCTTAATTGGTTGTGCCTGGCAATGATCTTGCTAAAGACATTGTTTTGAGAGCGGGAACTATCTTCAGGGTGAAAACACAAGGTCTGACCTTAATTGGTTGTGCCTGGTACTGTTCTTCTTGAAGGCGTTGCTTTTGAAGATTTGGACATCAGGTGTTGTCTTGGTTCCGGGTCATAGGACCATATGCTCCCATTACCCAAAAACCGAATTTCAAATGGCAAAAAAATTTGAAACAAAACATTCGGATGTAGATAGGAACATCTATTCTCGTACAAAATTTTCGTGAAGAAAAGGCATTTTTTCTAGAGTGTAAAAAAGACAAATCCGAGTGTTCCTAAATGATTTTGCACGAAACATTTTTTTTGTCTTTTAATACCGCCCACAAAAAATTATTTTCTTCACAAACTTTTTAAATACTAACATAGATGTCCATATGTACATCCAAAAGTTTTGTTGATTTTTCTTTTTTACATTTAGTTAGAAAAAAATAAAATGCATTTTTCACAACGGGTGCATCTAGACCCATGAGTGAAAACACCATGTCTAGCCAGGTGCATTGATATTGATATGGTATTCTAAGTGTTCATATTTTGATCCATACGGTTGATCAAAGTAATAATACGGTGACTTTGTACTAAATTTATGGCTTCTTTTATGGAATGGAGAGTTTTGAAAACACTTTGCCTCCAAACACAGCCTTAAATCTCATCCAGTTTGATTTCCCGTGAGATCGTGTATCCACACTACCATGGCCCCACCTTCCAGCGAGACCGTAGGCAGGCTCTGAGCCAGTAACGCGACGCCGCGTGTCACGTTCGCAAAGTCAAAAACTTGGCGCGAAGGTGTGATTAGCGGCTGCCGCGCGACGGCAGTTAGGCAGGGCGCCGGCGATCGACGGGTTCATTTTTCCGTCCGTCCTTTAAAACCCGGGGCTGTGCAGCAAACGTTGCTATCACCAAGCCATTTTGCCTAGCTCCGATGTGAGCTTGACCTTCAGCTACGCCCAGCAGCACCATGCGCGCTCGCGCTCTCATGGCGGCCACGCAAGCCACAGCCCTCGTCTTCACATTTCTCCTCTCCTTCCATGGCACAGGCCTGGTTCTCGCAGTCAGCGGCACGTGGGAAGAGGACGACCGCTCCGCGCTTTTATCATTCAAGACCGGCGTGTCCGGCGACCCCAACGGAGTGCTCGCCGGCTGGGGCACCTCGCCGGACGTGTGCAACTGGACCGGCGTCGCTTGCGACACGGCGTCACGGCGCGTCGTCAAGTTGGTTCTACTACGCCATAAGCTCTCCGGCGAGGTCTCTCCCGCGCTCGGTAACATGTCCCACCTCAGGATACTCAACCTCTCCGGCAACCTCTTCTCCGGCAGGTTCCCGCCGGAGCTCGGCAACCTCTCCCGCCTCAAGTCGCTGGACGTGTCCTCGAACATGCTCGCCGGTACGGTCCCGCCGGAGCTCGGAAATCTCTCCAGCCTCAGCTCACTCGATCTCTCCGGGAACGTCTTTGCCGGGACGTTGCCGCCGGAGCTCGGGAAACTCTCCGGGTTAAAACAGCTGAGCCTGGGCGACAACCAACTTCAGGGCTCGATTCCGGTGGAGCTCACGCACATCCAGAACCTGGTATATCTCAACCTAGGTGAGAACAACTTCACAGGTCACATACCGGCGGCCATCTTCTGCAATCTCTCCGCCTTGAACTACATCGACCTCTCCTCCAACTCTCTCGACGGCGAGATCCCCATCCGAGCAGATTGCCCGCTCCCAGACCTAACGTTCCTTGTCCTGTGGTCCAACAACCTCGTGGGCGAGATCCCCCGCTCGCTCTCCAACTCGACCAAGCTCCGGTGGCTTCTGCTGGAGTCCAACTTCCTCACAGGTGAGCTGTCGCCGTCCGGCATGTTCGGCGGCATGAGAAGCCTCGAGCTTCTTTACCTGTCGTTCAACTACTTCAAGAGCCCGCGCAACAATACCGATCTCGAGCCGTTCTTTGCGTCCCTGACAAACTGCACCGGCCTGAAGGAGCTCGCCGTCGCCGGGAACGACCTCGCCGGCACGATCCCACCGGTCGTCGGCCGCCTCTCCCCGGAACTCACGCAGCTCCACCTGGAATTCAATAGCATCTTCGGCCCGATACCGGCGAACCTCTCCGACCTCGCTAACCTCACATCCCTGAACCTCTCGCACAACCTCCTCAACGGCTCCATTCCGCCGGGAATCGGCAGCATGCGGCGGTTAGAGCGGCTGTACCTGTCCGACAACCTGCTCTCCGGCGACATCCCGCCGTCGCTCGGAGAGATACCGCGGCTCGGGCTCGTCGACCTCTCGCAGAACCGGCTCACCGGTGTCATTCCCAGCACCTTCTCTGACCTGACGCAGCTGCGCGTGCTCTTGCTGCATCACAATGAGCTCGCCGGCGCCATTCCTCCGAGCATCATGCAGTGCGTGAACCTCCAGAATCTTGATCTCTCCCACAACATGTTGCAAGGCGAGATCCCCGCCGACTTGTCCGGGCTGAGCGGCTTGCTATACCTGAACCTCTCAGGCAACCATCTCGAAGGCCCGATCCCGGCGACCATCAGCAAGATGGCAATGCTGCAAGTGCTCAACCTGTCGTCCAACAGGCTTTCCGGCGGGATCCCGCCGCAGCTCAGCAGCTGCATCGCGCTCGAGTACCTCGACCTCTCCGGCAACACTCTGGGAGGTGGCTTACCGGAGACCGTCGGGTCGCTTCCGTTCTTGCAGGTCCTCGACGTGTCCTGCAATGGCCTCACAGGACCCCTGCCTCTGTCCCTTGAGACGGCCGCTTCGCTGCAGCGTGTCAACTTTTCCTACAACGGCTTCGCCGGCGAGGTGCCAAGCGGTGGGGCCTTCGCGTGGTTCCCGGCGGACGCGTTCCTCGGCGATTCGGCGCTGTGCGCGGCAGTGGGGACGTCGTCGATGGCGCGGGCGCCAAGCTTGAATTTGTGCGGCAGCACGAAGCGCAGAGTGCTCGACAACCGGCGGGTGGTGGTGCCCGTCGCCGTCACGATCGCGAGCTTCACGGTGGCTATCTTTGGGCTCGCCGCGTGCCGCGCCGTGGCGAGAACGGCGACCGTCACGCGAGATGGGCGGCAATCGACGCTCTCGTTCGGCGGCGACGAGCGGACCGAGATGGGGGATCACCCGAGGATCTCGCACCGGGAGCTCTTCGAGGCGACAGGCGGCTTCCAGCAGTCGGGCCTCATCGGCGCCGGGCGGTTCGGGCGCGTGTACGAGGGGACGCTCCGCGACGGCACGCGGGTAGCAGTCAAGGTGCTCGACCCGAAGACAGGCGGTGGCGAGGTCTCCCGGAGCTTCAAGCGGGAGTGCGATGTGCTGCGGCGGACGCGGCATCGGAACCTGGTGCGCGTGGTCACCACGTGCAGCCAGCCGGACTTCCACGCGCTCGTGCTCCCGTTGATGCCCAACGGCAGCCTCGAGAGCCGCCTCTACCCCCGTGACGGCTGCACGGGCCGCAGCATGGACCTCGCAAGGCTTCTCGCCATCGCCGGCGACGTCGCCGAGGGGCTCGCCTACCTGCACCACTACGCGCCCGTCCGCGTCGCGCACTGCGACCTGAAGCCAAGCAACGTACTCCTCGACGACGACATGACGGCCGTTGTGGCCGACTTCGGCATCGCGCGGCTTGTCAAGGACGACGGCGACATCACCGGCTCTGCCGATCCGTGCAACTCCATTACTGGACTGTTACAAGGTTCCGTCGGCTATATCGCGCCAGGTAATTTACTGCTATTCATCGACTAAACACATGAACAAATGCGTGCCTGCCACCTTCATCGCTTAACATTTTCCTTGTGTTCTTGCCTGGTTTCAGAGTACGGGTTAGGAGGCCACCCTTCGATAGAAGGCGACGTGTACAGCTTCGGCGTGATGATCCTGGAGCTGATCACCGGGAAGCGGCCAACCGACGTGCTTTTCCAAGAAGGGCTCACGCTGCACGACTGGGTCAGGCGGCACCACCCGCACAATTTCGCCGCCGTTGTCACGCGGTCATGGCTAACAGACAGGGGGTCGCCGGCGGTGCAGGCTGACGACATCATGGCCGACCTGATCGACCTCGGGCTTGCGTGCACGGAGCACTCGCCGCCGGCGCGGCCGACCATGGTGGAGGTGTGCCACGAGATTACCCTCCTGAGGGAGGACCTCGCCAAGCGTGGCTGGGCAGCGCCGTCTGTGGCCATGACAGTCAGCGATGGGTCATGCTCCAGCACAGATTCGTCTTTCTGACAAACCGTTGTGAATTCAGGGCATAGTTATGCGGCGCTTACACATTTTGGTCCTCTATTGATCTAGCTAGTTTGTATTGTTTGAGTTACTTGTATTTCCCATCTTCTAGTTCTGTTATTGAAAACATATACAGTACAATTGTTCATAATTGTTATCAACAGATGTAAACCTATGGTTGCATGTTGAATGGAACCAGGGGGGGAACCCCTCTTTTATCTAAAAAAACATATACAATTTTACCATGTATATATACCGTTTTAGAAATTCAGCTACTCCATTATAACATTATATATGAATTATTTTGCACAAATGGAAACCGTTATATCGAACAAGAGTTGTAATCACAAAACTCCAGTTTATATAAGAAAAACAATATATACAGGAGTGCTAAACTGAAGTTGGACCCAAAAGTAATTATGCTGCAATGAGCTTCTGGATGTCCTTCTGCAAGAAAGTTCATGCATGAAGGATGTGAGCTGCGGGAAACATCAGCAGATGGTCCAAAAGAATAACATGCATGTAATTGGACAGATGCAGTAGTTCCTAACAATAAGAGGGAGTAAGGAATATACCACTCGTTACAAAAGTTGCCGTTCTTAGTTTAAGAGATTTAAGAGTGTATAATGACACGGAAACATAGTAACAAAATGGGCCGAAAGTGAAATAGTGGCTAAATTCGAGATGAAGTAACTGGACTTTTGACTGATGGACGTCATTCCAGAACATAATGATAACGTGAAATGCAATTACAGGTCATATAACCCGTCTACTGCTGCAATTTGATATTCCCTCCATTCCTTGATATAAGGCGCCTAAGTTTTTTGAAATTTTTCAAAATATAAGGTGTATCGTGATTTATAGACAATTTTACCCATCAGAAAACGACACACAATCCAAATGGAGGAATTTAACGGTTTCTTTTCAGTTTGTGGCTAATAGGGACTCCTTTCTCTCAATTATTTTCAGTAGAAAAGTAGTCCACCGCATGCAAAATACCGACGTCTTAATATCCGTGCCAAAACCTTAGGCACCTTATATTAATGAATGGAGGGAGTACTTTGTATACTTGTGACTAAATGGGCTTTAGTTCAGGACCCTTATCTTCACTTTCGCCTAATGTTCTGAATTACATAATCCCACTATAGGCAGAAGAAGATTGACAAACTTGCCAAGCCCATACTGCTTGCCAGTCGCTGCAGGTGCCCCATGGACCATTGTCAGAAACAGTCAGCAGGAACTTAACATAATTCCAGCATCTAAAGCTTGACCGATTATTGCAACCTGGATCATGTGCCCTTTGAATCACTCAAGTAGATCTAAGGTTACCCAAGGCCCCCCCTCACACACAAACACACACTTTTCTAGGAGTTATTGTTCTGTAATTCTGTTGGACAAAGCTTACTTTTAGTTGGATGTCCACAACCCAAATTTGAGCCTGCAAGGGACTGGGACTATGCATTTTTATATATGAATACATGAGAATTTTTTGGTATCCTTTTAGAAACACATGCCAACATCAACATACGCTTTGGAATCTAAGAAACATAGACCTGAGTTCACTGTAGTTAGTGAAAATTTGGAAGATCACGCTAAATGCTGATAGCTTTAGTTAGCACGCACTGTTCTTTGCAGTCACTATATGAAGGAGAAAAAATGAGACCGTTTATTTCGGCAACTCAAATTTGGAAATCAAGTAAACAGGAGAAAGAGTGGTATAAAGAGAGAAAAGCTTCACAAACCTCAATTTGGAATGGTGAAGTTGTTGGTGGATACCTCTCCACAACTTTGCCGTTTTTATCAACTAAGAACTTCTCAAAGTTCCACTTCACTAGATCACCCAAAAATCCTCCAGCACTTGACTTGAGGAACTTATAAATAGGGGCAGTGAAAGGTCCATTGACATCAACCTGCCATTGTATGCATATCTATTAATTTTGGTAAACGGCATGAAATACTGGACACATATGTTGCTTCTTAAGCTGGACCTATCATACCTTATCAAAAATAGGAAATTCAGCTTTAAACCTTGTACAGGCGAACTGCTTTATCTGTGAATTTGATCCAGGTTCTTGAAAACCAAATTGATTGCATGGAAACGCCAGAATCTCAAATCCTGCAATTTAAGATGTATGATGATATCAAGCCTACTATGGTCCTGGAATCTCTGCCCATATGCCAACAACAACTTTAGAAAAGGCAATGTTAATTGTTTCTACCCGCAAAAAAAATGTTAATTGTTTCTCTAGTAGTTATTGGGAATATGATCTTTGCACAGTTTGCTGATCAAATCTAAGCAGAAGTAACTCAATATCATAGGTGTTATTCAGAGGATATGATCGAGTATATATTTTAAATCCCCGAAAGAAAAAAAGAATATTAATTTCAAAATTCTATCACTAACAAATGGAGGATGCGGGAAAAGTACAAAAACCAGCGTATAATCTGAACCACATCAAGGATCTGTCCTACTAAATAGGCATGCCATGTAATGCATGCAAGCAAATTGTTGGAGATAACTTTGATGTTTCAACTTGGATGTGGCTGACTGCCGTTAGGTGAACAAGATGTTCCTGCTATATGTTCCCATGCATTTCCTGCACCAACGATTCCCTAGTTTTTAGACACATTGCTTCAAACTATTCTGTTAAACTCAAGCAAAGTATCTTCAATCCCATCCATGGATATTCATAGGAGCCCAGGAATTGGCCAACATGTTTGAAAAATGTTGGTCGAATACTGAAAAAGGCGCCATATTACTGGTAGAAATGTGGGATATTTTCCCCTCAGAATAAAGGTAACCGCTGTCGTAGAAAGATATTTTTAATTAAACCAGATGGTTTCTAAATAACTGGACCAGCAAAGGTGACTGGGGAGGGGTTACTTATCGTGGAAGAGTATAAAATACAGATTGGTTCCACAAGTTATCAAGGTTTTAGAAATCTGCATACGCATTGGGGTTAGTTTCTGGAGCAAGAGTGCTAGATAAATGAAAAGTTGTCACTCACATAATAAGAAAGGTCACAAATGATTGAGTGACCCATGAACATTTATAACGAAATCCAATATAAATAGAACGTACACGCAATATAAATCACAGTGCTTGATTGACAGAACTGATAAATCAGCAGTGTCTAGTCCAGTGAAAACAAAGCCTAAACTGGAAATGAAGATTACCTTGAGCTTTGTACTTTTCGTAAAGATGCGATAGTTCAGTGTAATTTGATGTTGTAAGCCCACTGGATTTCATAGAAGAATACGAGGTTCAACACACAATATAGCATAACTTACGGTACTGGGTATGAGGAAAAGATTAAAAAAATGTATCAAGAAAATTACCACTGTGAAGCAACATTAACAATCAATAGTGCCTTCCCCTTGAATTTGCTAAGCGAAATACCTTTTCCATCAATATCCTGAGAAACAGAGAAGAGAACTATTTGTTCAGCACGGAAGCTAAAAATGGACACATCTGATCCCCTTACGAAAATGTGCTGAATAACTCATGAATTGTTTATCAATATTTAAATATAAATAATGTTGTATTGTAACTATGGGAAAGGCCCTAGGGAAATAAAATCATACTAGAAAGTAGCTAAAATTTGCAAACTAATTGTTTCTCAGGAACAAAGATGAATACAGTACTATACAAGTCAAATGGCCCACAATCAATGACTGTTCAATATTACTTTGTTTCTAAATAGGAGGATCACCCCGGGCGGCCAGGCCTCTTCATTGATTGATGCACGCGGCCACAAATGTCTAATTTTATTGGTAAAATAAATGGCTTCCTGAAAATATCTTATATTCTATCTCTTCATTTTACTTGGACTGCACCTCTGCTTGAATATGTCCTCCATGTGCAATTTAAGTCTGCAGACGAACCACACACCCACGCCAGTATGTTTGTCTAAATGTACAAGCACATAGATTTTCACAAAATTGCATGTAGCCTTTCGGATGTTTACTTAAATTTAGAGAAAAAAAATTAAACATGTTACTAGATCATGTTGAAAACTAGGACGTCGGTAAAAAGAATCGGAATCAAATATTCTTGGTGATTTTCAGCATTGTCCTCTTGAGGCTTCACTAAGACGCATACGTTATTTCTATGATTGGCATGTATCTGACAAGATGTTTTTTGATTATGTAAAACTTCTGTCGATCTACTATATGTTAACTCTTTGCATCCCAACCAAAAATTATACGGATAAATTAGATCTCCGGACATATGCATTTCACATTGAATGATACTTGACTAGTTGACAGTTCCACAACAAAAACATACTATTTTAATCTTATAAATTCAGAAAGCTCAGCATGTTAGTCAACCTAGAGTTTCAACACAATGCACCTTAGATAGCTAATGTTGTAACGCTCTTGCAAATGAACAGTTTCTACTATATACAGTAGTATATATTAACCTATATCTAGCTAATTTCAAGCACCTCTGCCGGCACCATGAAACATATTTTACGCTCTTTGGAGTTTGTACCAACGACCTAACTTAACATTTCAACAAAACGACATCAACTACCAAGGTTCGGAGGTAGTATCTTCGAATGGATTGGCCTGACTCAACAAAACGACATCAACTACCAATGGATTGCGCACAGGAGATGGTTGCAACATCTACCGCCCCACCTAACTGAAGGACAGCACATCAAACACCTAATACCGCGGCAAGCAACAAAACAATACTATCATCTAAATCCACACAGATCTCGCCTAGCACTTCCATTCAGCCAGCGCGCACAATTTCACCGACCGCGCCCGGTGGCGCCTCACACGCAATGAATCAAGTACGATACCCAGAAAAGAAAAAAAAACGCCGCCATTCACAATTATCGCGAAGAGCAGGAGGCGAGACCGGTCACCTTCACGGTGAAGTCGTAGATGCTCTTCTCCGTGGCGGCGGCGGCGTAGGCGACTCCGGGCGCGAACCTGCGGCTCCGCGGCGCCGCGACGGAGACCGCCGCGCTTCTTCTCCAGGCCGCCGAGTGCGCCGGGAGCGGCGTGAAGGATGCCGCCTTGGGCAGCCGCGAGGCCTGCGATGCGGGGAGGAGGCAGGCGAGCGCGGCGGCCGTGGTGGAAGAGGCCATGGTGCCTGGCGTCGGTGTGGTGTGGAAGGCCTGGGCGCGTGTGGGCGGTAGCGGCGCCGGATTGGTTCGCGGCGATTCTGGTTAAGGACGGAGGGGAGCTTTTGCAGGTGAACCCCTCAGTTTTGATACATATGCGTCAAAGTACTCCACTTTTCTACATTTGCCTCTATCAGTTTTTTCTTCAAAAATACAAAGTCAATGGACAATGGAGATGTACTACCTCTGTTCCCAAATATAATCCTTTTAGGCCTTTCTATTCGTATATATGCAGAAGTGTTTTAGAAAAAAAAAATCGTGTGTGGACTCACTCATTCCGCTCCGTACGTAGTCCACCTTGAGATATATCTAAAACATTTATCATGAAACGGATGGAGTACCCTTATCGATTTAGAAAATTATGCAAGTGGTAGATTATGTGAAAACAAAATTCTTCTTTTTTTGCCAAGAAAGTGAAATAAATATTGCAATCGTCTTACAATGTAGTACCGTTTTGGCAACCTAAAACAGCTTGCCAAAATATCTTATAGTAGGAGATGGGGGAAGTAGTATTTAACAAATTACATAGTTACATATTTTAGAGAAAAAACATGTTAGAAATATGAAGTAACCAATTGTACACTATTACACTAGAATATACATATAATTTTTTTATATCACTATGTACTTCATAAGTTAAATGTGATTGGTTCCTAAATAATAGTTTGTGGGTGAGCAAGGAATGATATACCTTGCTTTGCAGTTACGTGCTTATACCGAAGTTTTTCTGTTAGTCAAAACATACTGAAAATGAATTTTGTACATTACATATTGTAAAACTATTTTGACCCAAGATTGCAATTTTGCCACACCGCAGGGGGCTGCAGAAAAACACTATAACTTGAGTTTGGGCTGGTGGCTCTGGTGGGGCAGCGGACACGTGAAGCGCTGTGGGCCGGGCGGGTGTTGGTCTTTTTCAGTGGAAGCAAGGCACAAAGCTGGACCAGCCAATTGTCAGAAGCTTTATCCACTTCGTTGCGGACTTGCAACGCCCCGCGTTCCGGCCTGTGTATATTTGAGGCAGTGGATGATGCACATCATCGCCCTGATGAGGATGCGGCCTGCATTTGAGTTACTATAATTGTCAAGAATTTGCCTGATATTCATGTTCTCACAAATCAAATACTCTAGTTTGTTAAAAAGGCTTACATTGTGAAGAATAGGTAGATTCAAGGCCAGCAAGTACGAGAGCGGGGATATGGAGACCAAGCAACACGTAACTCTTTATTTTGAGATATTTAAAAGTCATATTTTAAAGTTTCTAGAAATTTGATAAACGTTCTGAAAGTAGATGATGTTGTATTGTATCGATGTAAAATCTAAACTGAATATGAACATAGTGAGTAGTGGAAAATCTCAACTCTACATGATATGACAGGTTTTGCTATCTTTTTGTAGGATGGATTATGAATTGTTTTGAGTTGAGATTTTGCACGTTAGTAGGATAAAAAATTAACTTCATTCAAGATTTTTTCTAAATATAAAAATATGGTTTTTGAATTTACAAAAAAAGATTTATGTGTAGCTCGGCCTCCACTGTGACTTTACGAGCAAAATACTTGGCTTTGGCTCTTGCTTGATGATCAATCATTGCACTTGGTTCGTATGAGCAAGTTTATCCTGGTATCTATCGCCACACAAAATTATTATTTTTGATAGTATATTTCAGATAAAGATGTTGTCTTTTTACTGTTCAGGTTGTTTCACGAGAGGTGGTGTGTTAGTCCTGAAAATTAACAGCGAGGACCCTTCGAGGGTGAGCTCGGTGAAGGTTATTCGGCCTACAACTCAACTCTCAGCAATCCCCAGTGCATACACCATAAAGATCATCGGAATAGCCACTGGGAGGACATCACCTGGTATAGAGCACGTTGGAGGCCCTTGGAGTATGCAAATGTTGTATGTTCAAGTTGGAGTTGTTGATGAAAAAACAATCGTTGTTTGGCTCCATTATTAGTCTTCAGCATTTTCGTCCCGAGTTGGGGCCATCTTGTAGTTGCTCTATGAAGCTTTGCACATCTTGTTCTTTTTTTGAGTCTCTAGAGCAATGTTGTACCGTGATAAAATAATCTATTATGTCAACAACTCAACATTATCTCGGTCGTTGCCACACTAGTTTTGGTTAGCGGTTCACTCTGCAGAACCTACACAATGAGTCGGAGCTTACTTTTACCGAAATTGGTATGTCGTTTCTCAAGAAGCTTAAGGACTCGCTTGGAATAACGTTTCAATTGCCGCTCCGTATAGACTTCCTTCCTCTGGAATGTAATCTTAACGGACCTAGCAAGGTTGCTAGGTCCGTAATTTTCGTCGGTCCGTTTCCCCCTCCAAAACGACGAACCAATCGGGACTTAAGCTGTTTTTTTTTGTCGTGTTTGAGCAATCAAGAAGCTTAAGCTCAAAACAAATGGCCCACTATTCCATATGAAAATTGAACCGTTGTTGTATACCTTCAATCCTTCAGAGTACAGACTGTCGACGGTCTATCAGCGATCAGACGGCCACCGTCAGCATAAACCACATGACAAACCCCTGAATCCTGCACGGCCCCGACCACACAGATGCCTTCTCCCCACCACCCAGCCTCCGCCGCCCTGCTCGTCGCCGGCGCCGGCGCTCTCCGGCGCTCATACCTACGCCTCATCTCCCTCTCCTCCACCCGCCGCCACCTCGACCAGCTCCTCGCCGTCTCCCTCGCCTCCGGCCATTACCCCCTCGACCCCGCCCCGGCCACCTCGCTCCTCCTCCGCTACGCCTCCTTCCGCGCCCCTCCCCGCCACCTCCTCCGCCTCTTCCGCGCCTTCCCGCGCCCCGACCGCTTCCTACGCAACGCCCTCCTCCGCTCCCTCCTGTCCTTCCGCCCCGAGCTCCTCTTCCCCTCCCCTGACTCCTTCTCTTTCGCCTTCGCCGCCACCTCGCTCGCCTCTTCCTGCTCCCGTGGCGACCTCGCTTCTCCTTCCGCCGCCGTCCGTCCTCTGCACGCGCTCGCTGTGGCCGCGGGGTTCGCGGGAGACACGTTCGTGGCGTCGGCCTTGACCAAGGTCTACTTCACTCTGTCCAGGAGCGACGACGCACGCAAGGTGTTCGACGCGGTGCCGTTGCCCGACACCGTCCTTTGGAACACGCTGCTCGCTGGGCTGTCCGGTTCTGAGGCCATGGAGGCGTTTGTGCGGATGACAGCGGGAGGATCGGTGCGGCCTGACACGACCACGCTGTCGTCGGTCCTGCCGGCGGCAGCGGAGGTGACTGATGTGACGATGGGAAGGTGCGTACACGCGTTCGGGGAGAAGTGCGGATTGGCGCAGCACGAGCATGTTGTGACTGGGCTTATTTCTCTTTATGCCAAGTGCGGAGAAATGGACTGTGCGCGCAGTCTCTTTGACAGAATGGTGGGGCCAGACTTGGTTGCATACAATGCCTTGATCTCAGGCTACTCCGTTAATGGCATGGTTGGATCATCGGTGGAGCTGTTTAAGGATTTGGTGGCCTTGAGCCTGAGGCCCAACTCGAGCACATTGGTGGCACTGATCCCGGTGCACAGTCCATTCGGGCATGAACAGCTTACTTGGTGCTTACATGGGCATGTTGTCAAGGCTGGGTTCGATGCCAATGCTCCTGTGTCGACAGCTCTTACCACTATCTACTGTAGGTTGAACGATATGGACTCTGCAAGGAGAGCCTTTGATGCAATGCCTGAAAAGACCATGGAGTCATGGAACGCAATGATATCGGGGTATGCCCAGAATGGTTTGACAGAGATGGCCGTTGAACTCTTTCAGAAAATGCAGTCTCTCAATGTGCGACCAAATCCGCTGACCATATCGAGCACCCTGTCGGCATGTGCACAGCTTGGAGCTTTGTCATTGGGAAAGTGGGTACACAAGATCATCGCCAAGGAGAACCTCGAGCTCAATGTTTATGTCATGACAGCCCTGATTGACATGTATGTGAAATGTGGAAGCATTGCTGAAGCTCGGTGCATCTTCAACAGGATGGATAACAAGAATGTGGTATCCTGGAATGCGATGATCTCTGGATATGGCCTCCATGGTCATGGTTCTGAAGCTTTGAAGCTCTACAAAGACATGCTCGATGTGCACCTTCTTCCAACAAGCTCCACCTTCCTGTCAGTACTCTATGCATGCAGCCATGGAGGATTGGTTGAGGATGGACGGACAGTCTTCCGGTCAATGACCAGCGATTACAGGATCACTCCAGGCATCGAGCACTGCACTTGCATGGTGGACCTTCTTGGCCGAGCTGGCCATCTCAATGAGGCTTTTGACCTCATCTCGGAGTTCCCCAAGAGCGTTGTTGGACCTGGCGTATGGGGGGCTTTACTTGCTGCTTGCATGGTTCATAAGGATAGCGACCTTGCAAAAGTGGCCTCACAGAAGTTGTTTGAACTAGAAGGTGAGTACGCCGGGTACTATGTGCTGCTGTCCAATCTGTACACATCAAAGAAACAGTTTTCTGAAGCAGCTGTGGTGAGGCAGGAGGTCAAGAGCAGGAAGCTAGTGAAAACACCTGGGTGTACTCTAATCGAAATCGACGACAAACCACATGTATTCATGGCTGGTGATCGTGCCCACCCACAGTCAGATGCCATCTACACATACTTGGAAAAGTTAACCACAAAGATGATTGAAGCTGGGTACCGACCCGACACAGGGGCGGCGTTGCACGATGTTGAGGAGGAAGAGAAGGAGCATATGGTGAAGGTGCACAGCGAGAAGCTGGCTATCGCCTTTGGATTACTCAGTACACTGCCGGGGACAGAAATCAGGATCATCAAGAATCTTAGGGTGTGCCTGGACTGCCATAACGCCACCAAGATTATATCCAAGGTGACACAGAGGCTGATTGTTGTTAGGGATGCATCCAGGTTTCACCATTTCAGAGATGGTGTTTGCTCCTGTGGTGATTACTGGTGATTTACTTGGAATGCCTCTTGATCTCTTAACAAATGATCGATTGATTCTTTTGAAGTAATACTCTCTGGAGAGCATTAACTGAGCATAAGAATGTTGTAACCATAGGATGTCAACTTTACGAGTCTGGGAAAAGTGTGAAAATCAACTGATGGCCAGCACATTCCGTTTTGGTCTTTCGCTACAAGAGCCAAGGTTCAGACTCCCCAGTGTACAACATTTTTTTTCTGGCTTACACAGAAGCTCGACTGCTTCTAGATACAATGCAGTTCATAAAAACATACTCCCTCCGTTCGGAAAAGGATGTCACAAAAATGAGCTACAGAAACTAGAATGATTGTAGTTGATTTAATTATTTAATTGCCAATTGGCATCTGATTTGATCTACAGAATAGTACATATAGCTTTTTGTACAAGTCTGGTTAAATAAGTTGCCCCGAATTGCTAAAAGCCAATACACACGACTTTTTATTTGCTTTCCTGGTAACAAAGTTCATATGTTCTCAAATTAAAGTTGTTGAGGGCAGCTCTTTATGCCTACATGCTGAAATAACTGCAGTATTTCAGCATTGGCCGTGTAAAGGTTGCTGCTGGGCCGCCTTTTCTTCAGCAGATGCGCTCCATTCTAGAAAACGAGATATGTGTTCTTCCTGTTGACAATGGGCAAAGATTTATATTAGCCTCCATTAAATGAACCGAATAAATTCAAGTCGTGTTATACATTGGTACAAGGCCTATGCTACCACGTCAGAAAAACTGTTACATAACACGCTCCTGCGCAGTAAATCAAATGTTCTGGGCTTGTGGCAACCACTTACCCGTAATCATCATTATCTAGGTTTATTCCCAAAAGTCAGCTTATCAGTTATCCTCGTTATCTCAGTCTTTATTCCAAATCCTCATGAGCAGCAACCAGACGACAAACTCCACAGTCCACGGAGCAAGTATAATATTCTATCCCCATTCTGCTTCTTTGGCCTCTCACAAGAAAAGAAAAAACATATTTCCACACACATTTAAAATTTTCTAGACTTCAAGTTCCGTAGCATTCAACTCTTTGTGCACCCAGGAGATACAAAGATAAATCCTCCTGAATAGTCAATAGCTTGCTATGGTTCATCAGGCGAGAAAGTTCAAGTCTGCAGACTTTTGTGTTCAGAGACAGAAAGCACCAGGTTCATCCATTTTCAAGTCCCACAGAGCTGGACCCAGGTAGCTTGACTAATCCTCTTTCCTTCATTGATCTCCTGATAGCAAGAGACTTATCCCACCGTCCATATGAGGTATACAGGTTGGACATCAGCACATAAAAATCCGGTGTATCAGGATGAAGAACTGCCATCCGGTTAATGGCCTCTTCTCCAAACTCTAACCTGGAATGGAGCTTGCACCCATGGAGAAAAGCTCCCCAGACACTAATATCTGCCTGCATTGGCATTTTCTGTATGAACTCCAACGCTTCCTCCAGATTTCCAGCACGCGCAAGCACATCAACCATACATGCATAATGCTTCATGGAAGGAGTAATGCTGAAAAACTGTGCCATGCTATCAAAATACTTCTTTCCTACAGTCACCATTCCAGTATGGCTGCAAGTGGAAAGGATGCTTGTGAACACAACTTCATTTGGTTGGATATTGTCCTTCAGCATTTCGTTAAAAAGATCAACAGAACCAGCAGAATCGCCCTGCATACCACAACCGCCAATCATGGCACCCCAGGTGACAGAATTACGGCTTTTCATCTCATTGAACACCCCCTGAGCAGATGGGAGATCAGCACACTTGTTGTACAGGTTGAGTAGAGCAGTATTGACATAAATGTTGTACATAAATGCACATTTGACAGCATAAGTATGGAAACATTTACCAATAAGTATATCACCCAAACAAACACATGCTGACAGAGCGTTTACCACGGAGATGGCATCAGGTTTAGAACCCTGCACCCTCATCTGACTAAACAGGATCAGAGCTTCATTTCCCATGTCATTCTCAACGTACCCAGCGATCAATGAATTCCATGTGACAACATTCTTGTTCAAAGAATTTCCAAATACAGTGTTGGCCTCTGACACTGCCTTACACTTTGCATACATGTCAACAAGCGCATTCATCACCACATCGTTGTCAACCACGCCTAACTTAACTGATATTCCATGAATCGACCTTCCCAGAGATAAGTTGCGCAACTGAGCAGAAGCTGAAATTGTCGTTGCTATGGTCACCCCATTGGGAACAATGTGCGTGAATTTCTTGTCAAGAAACAGGAGTAATGCATCAAGAGGACTCCCATTCTGTGCGTAACCCACGATCATCGTCGTCCACAGAACAAGGTCAACAAACCTGAGCTCATTAAACACTCGCCGAGCATCCTCTAGCTCTCCGCACTTGACATACATATCCAGCATGGCTGCAGTAACGAAAGGGTTAGAGACCACACCCTGTTTGAGCACAGACCCATGAATCCACCTCCCCTGGTTTAAAGTACCCAGCATGGTGCAAGCGGTGAGCACGCTCGCCATCGTGTGCTCGCTCGGCAGCACGTGCTCTCCTCTCATCTGGTTGAACAGCGCCAGCCCTTCTTCGGCGAAACCGTTCTGAAGGCACCCGCTCAGCATCGACGTCCAGGACACCACGTTCCGTTCACAGACCCTGTCGAAAACCTTCCGCGCGTTCTCCAGGTCGCCGCTTTTGGCATACATGTCGACCAGGCAGTTCATCACAAACCCGTCCCCGCCGCCGGCCTTGACGGCGTCGCAGTGCAGCCGTCTGCCGTAGCGGAAGTCCGCGGACCTGACGGAGGCCTTGAGTGCGAGGGAGAGCAGGATGACGTCGTCCTGCGCCTCGGGACAGCGCCGCCGCATGTCTCGGTGGAGGGATACGGTATCCGCGTGGCGCCCCGCGGCGGCGTGCGACCCGAGCGCGAGCCTGTAGGTGTACGCGTCCGGGCGGGGAGTTCCATCGAGCACCCTACGCGCGGAGGCGAGGTCGCCGAGCGCCGTGTAGCAGCTGAGCAGCTTGGTGTGGGTGCGGAGACCGCGGAGAAGGCCGTGCGTGAGGAGGCGCCCGTGGAGGGAGCGGAGGGAGGGGAGGGTGGCGCACGCCGGGAGAAGGCGGTGGAGGAGGGACGGCGCGCGCGGCAGGTGCTCGACGGAGTGCGCCTCCGGCGGAGGGCTAGATGTGCGCATTGGTGTTCCGGGCTTTCGCTTCTGTTTTCGTGCTGGATTCATATCTTAGCCCAGCTTTGCTAATGCCCAGTTTAAAGCCCACTTCTTTTCTGGTATGATTAAGTATACATTTCACCGAGAACTTACTTCTGGCAAGATGGTTAAGAGGGTGGTTGTACCCCAACCCACCAGAGTTCAAATCTTAGGTTTGACGTTGGTGTTTCTCGTTTAAGCGGAATTCAGGCGACGGCCCGTGGTGACTTTGTCAATCTCAAGACAGTCAATCTCAAGATCCAACCGCCGGCTCAATCTTTCGGAGGTGCTCATAGGGTAGGATGTGCGTGTGTTCGTTCATAGGGGTGAGTGCATGCCCGTGTATGTGAGCGTCTACGTTGTACTGTGTTTGCAAAAAAAAATATAGATTTCACCCGAATTAAAAAAAACGTATATATTTCACCCTCCACTATAAAAAAGTATATATTTCACCCTCAAATCTCACACATTGGATAAAAATTCCTCTGGACACTGGTTCGGGTGATTGATGCATGTAAAATGCATACATGAACTTTGCACTATATCACTCATATTCCAATCATATTTGCATCATATAAGGGTTATACCACTGTTATTTAATGATTTTAGGAAATAAAATAATTGTTTCCTATTTTTATGGAATTAACCCTGCGCAGGCAGAAAACCCTATTTCTTTCCTTTTATGTTTCAAGGACCTAAACGACGTCATAAAAATCTGGAAAAATACAGTCGTCATTATTTTGGAAGGAGGAAGACGTAGGAGCGAAGGAATCAAGCAAACGGAGGCCGGAGGGCCAAAAGGGGTGGCCCACGCGGCCACTGTACCTGGCCGCGTGGGGCCCACCAAATTGGGCCTTGAGGCTCTGCAGCCGTCGATCTTTGCTCCACCGCCTTCGTCTTGACCTAAAAACGCCTATAAAAGAAGTCCCACGGCGTTCTCGAAAACAAGCTCCGCCATATCACAGAAACACGAAAACGAAGATCTGGAGCTGCAGATTGGAGGGGGAAAACTCCGGCGGGGCGCTGCCGGGGTGGTCTCCACCTTCTCCAACGACTTCTCCACCGTCTCCATGATGAAGGGGGAGTAGTCCACCCTCTGGACTATGGATTTGTGGTGGTAACTTATGTATCTCTCATCTCTTTGAGCTTCACTAATTAGTACCGTATGAGCTGCTGAACATGATTACGGTCATCTATGTAATTCTTATGGTGGATATTGTGGTATGAGATGATTTGTTATGCATTTACTGTTGTGTTGGAACTTTCATGACTTGTCATACTTTGATAGAATATTGTTCTTTAAGAAGTATGATGTATGTGGGTACGGGATGGCCGATGTGACACGGCATAGGTATTGAGTGACACAGTACCGCCCAACATCCTTTATCTGGGGGTAAAAAGGAAGAGTATGATGTGGGAGTGACAGCAACCACTCTAGCCTTACGAGGGTGACCTAGCAACACAAATGAGTACTTCTTTCAACTATGTGTTTTAGGACATATAGCCGTTATAAAAGTTACCATTAAAACATGACAATTGTGTGTACTTTATCTATAACATGATAATCACCGTAGATGAGGGAGAGAGGATTAAGTGAACCCATGAACCCATGTCCATTGTTCCTATAAGAGAAAACATTTGTCTTGTCCTCTTGCATTGAAGAGGATTGGGACACTTTCATTCTTACTTGGTTACATTAAACTTCATCCATCAAATCAACCATCTTGTTCTTTAAACTTCTTTAGTGCATAATCAACTAAAACTTGTGACACTTTAGTTGTAGGGAATAGATAACTTTTCCTTCTTACTCCTGCGGATCGATACCTTACTTCCACATTGAGAGGTGCTATATGATCCCCTGCTCTTGGGGGTAATCAAGTACTTTTCTGGCGCCGTTGCTGGGGAGCGTAGCGCTTAAGTTTATATTCTTGTGTGCACTAAACTAAGCTTGGGGAGGTTTCTTTACTTGTTTTATATCTTGCAATCATCTAAGCTTGGGGAGGTTTATGGCTTTTATTAATCGTGCATCGCTGCATCTTGCTTTATATGAAAGTGCTTATGCCACTACTGCTAAAGTGGTTGAAACTACTGTGTCTGAGGTACCTAAAGTGGGATTTAAAGTTCCCATTGGCCATGTTAAAAGAGTTATGAACAAACCATTTACAGGGGATGGAACTAAGTCTGCATGTGAACACATAGAAACAATTGATGAAATATGTGGTTTATTTAGGCTTCCTGGTATTTCTGATGATCAAATAAAAAGGAAGCTATTATATTTGTCTTTATCTGGTAATGCTCGTGATTGGTACATGTCTTTGGATGAAGAAGTGAAAACTGATTGGAGTATTTTGAGGGAGGTTTTTCTTAAATATTTTACTCCCCAAGAAAGTACTAATATTTTGCAGGAAGAATGTGAAGAAGAGGATAAAAACCTAAGCTTGGGGATGCCCATGCAATCTCAAGAAGATGCTGAAAAAGATGAACAACTGGAGAATGAAGAGTTGGATCCCCCAACTTCACCATCAACATGTGATAGTAACACTCAAACTCAAAAACCTTTTGTTAGTAAACTTATTGATAATAATGAGGAGTGTTGCTTAAATATGTTATATGATAATGCTTTAGATGATGGTCCTATGCTTATTGATAATCCTCCATGTTTAGAACTTGTTACTACTTTATGTGAGGATAAAAATGATATACTTGTTGTTTGTGAAAATACTCTTACTAATAAGAGTCCTACTTTGTTCCTGAATTCTCCTAATAACACCATAGAGAGAAATTTGCTTATGTTGAGAAATACTTATGTGGTTTGCAATTATCTTTAGTTCCAAATCTTTGTTGCAACCATGATATTAAACTTGATATTGATCTTGATAACTATTTTGAAAGAGGGAAGCATGCTAATGAATTCCAAATAAATTTAATAATCCTCTTTATGTGCCTAAATTATCTAAGTTGAATGATTCCTGTGGTATATGGTTGAATTTGCTTCTACTACTTGCAACTATTCTAAAAGGAGGTGATAAGACCCTCTATATGCTAGTAATAATTATGGGCTGCAAGTAACTACTGTTAATATGCATTGGAAAACTTCTATTTATTATGATTCATTCATATACATAATGCCAATGCATAGAAAGAAAGTTAGGCTTCGCTGTTATTACTTTTGTGTTTTGTCTTTCTCTCTAATAGGTTTCAACTTGATTATTATTTTCATTGGCTTGAGAGCACAATGGGATCCTGGTATTATGCATGAAACACTTCTCAAAGATCAAGAAGGACAACCACTCAAGCTTGGGGATGCCAAGCCACCTCACTCCAACCTTCTTGATAACAAGTAAGTAAGCCTAGCTATATGGCTATAAAGAAAGCGCTTTGCGGGAGGCAACCCGGTTATTTTTATGTGAGATTTTCTTTGTGTCCTCTTGCTGTAACAAGAGAGTTTGTTTTTAGTTTAGTTTCTGGAGTTTTTAATAAAGTGCCAAGTTTTACCCTTTTTGGTTTGAGAAAGTTGCTTATAGCGTTCGGAGATTTTATTCCTGCACGAATCTGTGCACGGTATGATTTTTAATTCTTATTCTGTAACTCCGAATGAGCTCATATTTGAACTATAGTTGCAAATTTTCATCCTCGTATGCATGAATTTTTGCGGAATTTTTAGGCAAAGTTTGGTAGGGTAGAAAAATACGTTTTGCTGCTGCTGTTTTTCTGGACAGATTCTGTCCCATTTTGTTTTATGCATGTTTTGAACTTTTATCTTGAATCTTTTTGATTCAAATGAGTTTATGAGTAGGCATACAACATAATATACTTTCTGGACATTCATATGATATTTTGTTTAAGGATTATATGCAGCAAGAAACCTATTTGTTTATCACTACTAATGCACCCCACAGAAAAGAAAATGGGAGAAACGGTGTTTTGAAGTTTTTTCACAGGGATTGGAGGAGATGCACCAAGAGTTATCCAAGGATGGTGAAGACCATAAGCTTGGGGATGTGAAGACAACCCCACTGGACCTACACACTCTCGGTTTGCACACGTCTAACTTCTGTTTTTCGATCGAAACACTTTATCGCATAAACTTGGAGCGTTTTTTTGTTTGTTTTTATTTTGTGAGACCACCACACATCATTTATATGTGAAAGAGCTACTGGAAATATGGGTTGAAATATGTTGGATGCTTTTATTAAATTGGGAAAAGGGATGTTTGAGTTGATTTTTAATGATATATAGTTGCATGATTCATGAGCTTGTTATGAGTAATAATTTGCAAATGCTTTATCAAGAGCTATCACTTATTCATGTTTTGATGCTGAAAGTTATTTTACTTTGTTTAACATGGATTAGTTAGTTCTATGGACACTCATGCATGCATCTAGATGGTCAACTTTCTCCCTTTGCTAGCCCAAAATTCCAACAAGTAAAAACTTGTTTCCAACACCTTCAACCAAAGTTATTCCAGTGAGTCCACCATATCTACCTTTGGCTTTATGCTATTCCGAGTATGTTTATCATGTTATTTGTGTTATCTATACCTCTGAATGAAAATATTTATGTTATTGATTGTTATGGGAAAAGTTGGTTATATAGCTCTCACGAACTTGATGCACAATTTATTTTTATTGCATAAATAAAACATGACCCATTGTGATTAAAATTATGATGTTAGTGGCTTGATAAATGTCCGAGGTTGGGAGTTAGCTATGTGCTGTCACATGCAAAGCTTTCAACATGCTCCTTCATCTCATTTAGTTGATATCATGTACTTTTGTTATGGATGCCTATCATGGTGAAATAAGTGGAAATGAAGTAGTTTAAATGAGTTTGTATAAATGGTTAGAGAGACGCCTGGGCCGCTAATCTAAGCCATGCATCATTCATGGTGGAAATTTACTTACATGCTATGGTGAACCGTCTGTGATGCACCTTATAATAAAAAGCTATTCCAATGGTAAATAAAAAGGGTGTTGAGGTTGTTCATCTTGTTTGTTTGTCTTGTCATTTTGATATGGGCTTGTTCCATATCCTGGGACAAGAGGTACCCCAGTTGACGCTCTTGATGATACTATTATTACTTACAATGATATATAACTTGAACTTGCTTTTTTCCTAAGTTGAGTAATCATGGTGTAGGTACTTGTATTCAAGGGGCATGAGACACCTAACCTTTACTTTATCAAGCACACTACTCATATTTGCTTTCACATTAAACTTTAATCATTCAAGATGCTATGATAGGGGTAATGAGAGCTTGACACCAAGAATTCCACATTGCAATCATTAACTTAAGTAGAAGAGTTTGGAAGTTAGATGAAACTTATGCATGCTTTACCTCTACTCACATATACATCTTTCCAAAGTGTCCACCTTTTATATTCAGATTTTCATCTACACTCTATGACCAATGTAGGATGTTCTTACTTATCATTATGCATACATGTGGTCCATATTACTATCTTCTATGTTACACTTTGTGAACTATCATTGAACATCCTTGCTTGAATACTTGATATCACTTCATAAACTATTTTGCATATTGCTACTCCTTTGAAGAATGAATCATTTGACTCTATGTAGCAGTAGCAATCATCTTTGATATTCATTGTTAGTGCTATATTGCAAAGTCCATGTTAGTTTTATCACCTTCATACTCGAGGACGAGTATTGGTTAAGCTTGGGGATGTTGATGCATGTAAAATGCATACATGAACTTTGCACTATATCACTCATATTCCAATCATATTTGCATCATATAAGGGTTATACCACTGTTATTTAATGATTTTAGGAAATAAAATAATTGTTTCCTATTTTTATGGAATTAACCCTGCGCAGGCAGAAAACCCTATTTCTTTCCTTTTATGTTTCAGGGACCAAACGACGTCATAAAAATCTGGAAAAATACAGGCGTCATTATTTTGGAAGGAGGAAGACGTAGGAGTGAAGAATCAATCAAACGGAGGCCGGAGGGCCAAAAGGGGGTGGCCCACGCGGCCACTGTACCTGGCCGCGTGGGGCCCACCAAATTGGGCCTCGAGGCTCCGCAGCCGTCGATCTTTGCTCCACCGCCTTCGTCTTGACCTAAAAACGCCTATAAAAGAAGTCCCACGGCGTTCTCGAAAACAAGCGCCGCCATATCACAGAAACACGAAAACGAAGATCTGGAGCTGCAGATTGGAGGGGGAAAACTCCGGCGGGGCGCTGCCGGGGTGTTCTCCACCTTCTCCAACGACTTCTCCACCGTCTCCATGATGAAGGGGGAGTAGTCCACCCTCTGGACTATGGGTTTGTGGTGGTAACTTATGTATCTCTCATCTCTTTGAGCTTCACTAGTGAACATATTGTTGTGGTGGTAACTTATAGTTCACTAGTGGACTATGGGTTTGAGTACTAATTAGTACCGTATGAGCTGCTGAACATGATTACGGTCATCTATGTAATTATTATGGTGGATATTGTGGTATGAGATGATTTGTTATGCATTTACTGTTGTGTTGGAACTTTCATGACTTGTCATACTTTGATAGAATATTGTTCTTTAAGAAGTATGATGTATGTGGGTACGGGATGGCCGATGTGACACGGCATAGGTATTGAGTGACACAGTACCGCCCAACATCCTTTATCTGGGGGTAAAAAGGAAGAGTATGATGTGGGAGTGACAGCAACCACGATAGCCTTACGAGGGTGACTTAGCAACACAAATGAGTACTTGTTTCAACTATGTGTTTTAAGACATATAGCCGTTATAAAAGCTACCATTAAAACATGACAATTGTGTGTACTTTATCTATAACATGATAATCACCGTAGATGAGGGAGAGGGGATTAAGTAAACCCATGAACCCATGTCCATTGTTCCTATAAGAGAAAACCTTTGTCTTGTCCTCTTGCATTGAAGAGGATTGGGACACTTTTACATTCTTGCTTGGTTACATTAAACTTCCATCCATCAAATCAACCACCTTGTTCTTTGAACTTGTTTAGTGCATAATCAACTAAAACTTGTGACACTTTAGTTGTAGGGAATAGATAAATTTTTCTTCTTGCTCCTGCGGATCGATACCTTACTTCCACATTGAAAGGTGCTATAGTGATCCCCTGCTCTTGGGGCTAATCAGTGATTTAGACGGTATTGTGGATTTGAGGGTTGCAAGTAGACCAATTGATTGTTCGGGGGGGGGGGGGTGTAATGTCTGAGATAATTCCAGGGCGAGAAATATGCTTAATAATTTATCGTAAAGACCAGCTTGCTTAACCCCAGTTTGTCGCCGGTCATTTTCTTGCCAAAAAGCCCGATGGCGACACACTGTGAGTGAACCCAATGGGTTGCCAGGTGAAGGCCCGCTTCTTTTCTGCTTCTTCGACGCCTTCTGAGATAAGTTTTTCCGTCACCATATTCTTCGAGAAGGTTAGCTGGAGCCCAAATTGGTTTCGCCTTATAATATTGTTTGGCCCAAACAAGCTTATAAGTCGGGAAAAAATAGGTTAAGGATTTCTAAGAAAAGATGGTAAGGAAAAAGATCTTCTAGAAGCAGCTGGAAAGCCGAAAAGAAGTGGGTCTAATACTTCTTCTCTACATAATTACCCTACATTTTAGGTCTTGCTAAAATCAAACCTTCGAAATTTGAATAAGCATACAAGTAAAATATTGACGTCTACAATATAAAATAAATATTATCATAGATGTATCTTTTTTCTATATGTTTGGTCAAACTTTATAAAGTTTGATTTTGAACAGGGGAAGTAATTAACTATTTTTAGTCGCATTATATTTAGTCGTTTATCTAACTGAGATGCATATATGACATATAGTGCATAGTACTTCATGCGTTCCATAATATAAGATGTTTTAGATATTTTAATATGGACTACATACGAAGCAAAACAAGTGAATCTACTCACAAAACATGTCTATATACGGATCAAGAAAAGACTTAAAAGTCTTCTATTTAAATGGAGGGGTATAAGCTACCATTCAGCAGAAGGTAATTTTGCTTCCCGAATGCAGTGGCCTCTATATTTTAAACTATTTAAAGTATAGTTACAAGTTTTATAAATAAAAATCCCTGGTGTAGTCAAAGATGCATGTATCCTACTCACATGTAAAATCTCAATGCGAAGTTATTTTATTACGTCACTCAATATTTGTATATTTTAGGTATTTGAAGGTGTACTCGGATCCATGTACCATTTGTCTGTAGCTCAGAATATAAATGTGTCAAACTGAAAATTTTGAAGGTTTGTGGGATATACATCATTAACAATACACATAATATTTTAAATTTTCAAACCGTATAAGAATAGTTTTCTATGTTTTTAAGACGAAAATAACACTAGAACCCGGGAGCAAGAAATCTCCACTCAACATTCAACCTAGCTACTCGTAGCGGTAAGAAAAAATAAGGCAAAACTGGTAGCCCCACACGAAGACGACCATCTGCATGAATTTGCTCACACTTCTCTCACTTATGTCATTCACACGTTAGGCATGCGCAAGAATTTATTCAGCAATCAGCTCATGTAGACCCCTTTTACAGAAACAACCCTGAGTAAAAAGAAAATAATGCACGCAACTCAGAGAGCTTCTGCTGCTCCAACTCCGCCGCCGTCGGAATCCTCGCCATCGCACCGCCGGAAATCCAGAGGAGCACGAGAAGGCAAGCCCATCACCTCGTTTGGGTCTTCACGGTCTGACCGGGAGGCGAAAGGCAAGCGAAAAAAATAGAGATCGTGTCGTGTGCTTTTGACCGTGGCGTCCGTGTTTGCGGCCTAGCGTCTTGATCGGCGTGTGATGTGAGTGGAGTGTGGTGTACTGGTGTGGACGTGGGTGTCGCCTAATCAACGATGTGGACGCGAGCAGGGCTAGCGACTCCACCAAACGGGGCCGTTGTGTGCGTGCGTGGGCGTTTGGTACGACGACGCTGAATTGCGACGCAGTTTCAGCTCACCGACGCAACCGCATGCGTCACCTCGATCAACCGGGTTCACGCTTCACTCTATTGTCAAGCAAGCGTTGCTGGATTGAAGCAGAAGTGGATGTGCACTTCTCTCCGTGATACAAAACCTTGCGCATCAGCACATTTCGCTGGCTCCCTCTCTCGTCTGTTGATATCTCGCCGCCATAAGTTATATCGTGTGATATCCTCCATATTATATAGAAGATCAAGTGTATAAGTGTCTGATTCCAACTCATTTATAGCATTTATAGCTTGTCCAGGCTGCATGGTAAAACAGAGGGTGGAGAGCCGGAAAAAACCTCGCCCCCCGCGTCGTCTCCCTGAGAGAGACGGCCGGGGGCTCCCACCTCTCTCTTTCCCAGAGCCTCCCTCCTCCTAGCTCCCTCCCGTCGCCGCCGGCGTGTGCCACCGGGCCTTGCCCGCGTGCTGTCGCCGGCGGCGGCCCGGACTCTCCCCGCGCGCGGCGTTCCATCTCGGGTGGCGGCGGCTGGCGGCGGTGTGCTTCGGCCGGTGACGTTCCGGCTGGAGGTGGCTGGTGGCGGCGGCGCACCGGCCCCAGGTGGCCTCCCCGCGACGGTGCTGCTCCTTGGCGGCGAACGGAGCGCTGCAGCTTCCGCTGGTGGCCGCACGGCCCAGATCTGGGCCCTTTGGGCCCTATCTGGGTCCGGGCGGGCTGGTCGGCTTGCAAGGCAGCAGTCGTTTCTAGAGTTGGGGATGGAGGCGACGGTGACGGGGCCGTGACGATGGAGCCTTCTTGCTGCAGCTCGGTGGTGGAGCTTAACGGCCCGATTTCGGACCGGCCGGGCCGATTACGATGAAGAAGAGGGTAGCGGCGGCGGCCTACGTGCTGCAGCGTGGCAGCGGACTTTACGGACCCGACCTGGGTCCGGCCGGGCTGCTCGGCCAGGTGTGTCCCTGCTGCGTCCGGTCGGCACCCGCTGCTGGTGGTGGAGGCCGTCATCCAGGTGGCCGTGCTGCTGCCGCCCTCCGATTCTAGTGTTGGCCTGGTGTGCTCCTGCCGCCGCGTCCGGTCGGCTATCGCGTCAGCGATGGAGGCAGTTCCCTCCCGTGTGGTTCCAGAGCAGTCGATCCCGGAACCTGGTGTTTCCGTTTTCCATTTCTAGGCCTCGCATCGGTTTAAAGTGAGACGGCGACGGTGGTGCGAAGACCGTGGTGGCGAATGTAGGTGGGCGGCGTGGATGGGTGGAAGACAACAAATCGCTTGGTGTAGTGGTTTTTTGGGGATCGGGAGAAATCCTTGTCATCTTACGACATCGATGCGGCGACGCTTGCGTGTATCGTCTTTTCTTCTTGAAGGGCGTCAAGTGTACCCCTTCTCCACTCACACCTGCGTACGGGGAAAACCCTAGGACTTGTCCGGGCAGTAGCATCGTCATCGTCGGAGTCCTTCTTGAATGTGTTTCTTGGTACGCGACGTTTCGTAGTCTAGTAGTGTGGTGGGACTTTTCGGTGGGCGCAGCGGTTGCCGGACATCTTAGTTTGTCGAACTGCCGTTGTCGGCATTTTTTCTTCTTGTTTTCTCTTCTTTTATCGTTTAGGTATGTCTGTGCTGTGGCCCCAGCAGGTGTATCGGTTGGTTGCTATATTTATATAGCGGGGCGAAAGCCTATTTCGAGAGATTTATAGCTTGTCCACACCTAATATAGTTCCAAGTTCAAACGTAATCGGACTCACCACGAACCATCAAGCTTATATGTTTAGTTAATGGTTTGCTAGTTCTCAATCGATTAAGAATTAGCTTAGTTCTCAATTGCATGACGTCATCAGTTGCAAGTGGAGTTGTAACTGATTCGGAACACTTTATTTGCATTGTGATTTGTGCATCATTTGCAACTGGGATTTGATAACGTCATGCGATTGAGAATTAAGTTACTTCTCATTCGTCTGAGTTGCAAGTGGACTTGCAACTGCTTCACACCTTTCGATTTGCTTCGTGATTCGTGCTAATCATGAGTTGCAACTTAATTTGCAACTGGGATTGGTGACGTCATGCGAATGAGAATTAAGTTAGTTCTCATTCGATTGAGAATTAAAGAAACCATTTAGTTAAATTACCACGTCTGCTTTACCAGATCACTAGCTAGATCAGGATACAGCGTCATGGATGTATTTGTCCTGCGTAGATTCTATCCCGCCTAGATTATGGCAAGGACACGACTACGTTTAGAACGTTCTATAGTTAACCTTAACTGTAGAACATTAAAAAAAATACCACACACATCCCGCATGCACGGTTTGCTCTCACCCGCATGCACGACCTTATAAGCAGCAAACAAACAAAACTGCTTATGTCATCCGCATTAAATGTGAATTCCGAAAATTTAAAAAGTTTTGTAGCTCAAATCGTTCATCCGATTTAGTATCCGTTTTCACCGTTGGACTAGTCGCGACGAGATCTTCGAAACTAGATCACATATTGATATGTTTCGACAACTTTTTTTTAGACCCAAAACTTACCTACGAGTAACACGTAAGTTATCCAAACCGTAGTGTGTAGGTTACCCACCATATTAGTGATTAGTTTTCGGATTGTAACTAGTTCCCGCTTTTGGTTTTTTTCTACTTTTTCGAGTTTTGAAGTTACCATCTAGTTTCATGAGTGAGTTGCCGCTTTGGGATGATAAATACGTCATGAACACATAGATAACTTTCATTATTTTTAAATTGTCCTTAAAGACGACGCCTAGGCGCTAAGGCGTCCTACTACGTCTTAGAAAAATGACCGACTTAGACCCTTAGGATCCTAATGCGTCCGCTGGCGACGCTTAGGCGCTAAGATACCCCCGTCCGCCTTAGGACGCTTTACCACCTTTTATAAATCATGTTAACTGGTCGGTAACTACAGCAGTATTGGGTGGGTAACTATTACCGAGAGAGTAGGATAACAGCATCATGAACACATGAGTAACCTTGTCAGTATGGTGTGGGTAACTGTTATCGAGAGAGTAGGGTAACTATATCGATTTCGTGGTGGATAAATGTGTCATGAGCAGATGGGTAATTTAATCAGTACTGGGTGGATAACTCAATAAGTACGTGGTGGATAACTATTACCGAGAGACAAGGGTAGCTATATCGATTTCGTGGTGGATAACTGCATCATGAACACATGGATAACTTTATCAGTACATGGTGGGTAACTCGATTAGTATAGAGTGGATAACTATTATCGAGAGAGGAAGGTAACTACGTCGATTTCGTGGTGGATAACTCTATCATGAATCCATGGATACCTTTATTAAGTTTGGGTAGGTAAATATTATTGAGAGAGGAGGCCAAATATATCAATTTCGTGGTGGATAGCCACATCATGAACACATGGGTAACTTAATTAATACGGCGTGGGTAACTACACCAATATGGGGTGGGTAACGATTACCGAGAGAGTGGGATAACTCAATCAGTACATGGTGGTCCGGCAACACTCGGACGAGATCCCGACGTGGTGGTCCGGCAAGAGTCGCCGCACACTGATGAGGTCGGTGACACGTCATCCGACGAGAAACATCCCTCGGCTCTTGCTAACAGCATATTCAGTCCGTCGGGGGCGACAAGGAGGGGTTGAGCGAGCGGGCGGAAACTCCGAGGCAATGACGGCGACAGGCGAATCAACCCCGCTCCATCGTTGAAGAACAAAAAACGTGGGACTTCATGTGTCTATTCGAGTTGACGAAGTGTAGTACTTCCTCACCGACGCAGCAGGCCAGTGTTACACAACGAATGCACAAGAAAAAGTTCACATGAAGTTAGTGTTACAAAACTCTCATCCTCAAACATTACCTGGATGTTATCTTTCAGCATTTGCTCATGCGATTGGGTTAAAAAGTACATGAAGTAGGGGATTCCACTTATCTTTTTTCTTCCCTTAGCTACACGTTGGTCATTCGGTTGTGTCGCTGGACACTGAATTGGGATTTCGTCAATTCATATAAAGATTCAATAAATTCAAATGGACTATCCATTGGTTCAAACAGATATCCAATACAAATGATAAACGTGTAGCCTAATATAGAAGCAAGGCTCATGAGTGTAGAAAAAAGCTTTGCAAATGAAACTATTAGCACAACATGCATAGGTGCACATGATATATGAAATTAGTTATTGTTCATCTAGTACCAAAACTAAGCACGGGAAATTAATTACAAGGGGGGCGACACAGATATATAGTCAACTGAACAGAAAAACATGCTGATTTATGGTTCCATTTTCTTCTACACAAAATCTGCCCACTAAGTACAACTGAACCAGAAATTCAGAACAAGACATGACGAACATGTCCAGGCTCAGCTGAAAAGCTTCTGCAATTCCAGTTTCATGAAATCTACCTACAGAATCATAAAACTAGCACTAGTTATACCAAACTCCGGCACCACCAGCACAACACCACTACTCTATCCATCACTGATTTGCCGAACATTAACAAGCTAATTACTGTGAGGCCAAAGAACATCTATCTATAGGTGGAGTGCACGGCCAGAGAAAACAATTTGGAGTCTATCCTGCGACTCTGTGAGGAATTGGGTCTAACAAGTTGAGGACACAGACGCATACACATCGGAAGGAAGATGCCAGGCTCACAAATGTATCAACGAGGGCAAAGGTACTATTTCCCCCACCACGGCAGCAACCAAACCCACCACCGGGAGCCGCCGCAATTCCTTATGCCGCCTGCATAGCAGTAGCAGCAGCCCTGCTCGCAGGTGAGGATCCTGAAGGCGCACGCTCGTCGTGCTCCTCGGCGCGCCAAGCAGAGACTCTTGGCTGTGTAGCCCTGGACCTGGTTCCTATACAAGGAGAAGGGGATAGAAGAGGACTTGGAGGAGATGAGTGTTGTCGTGTGGAGACGAGACACGAGTACGTGATTGGTCTGCCTGGTAAGACTAATCGCTGGCTGGCGTGCTCGAGCAGGAGGAGCAGCGGAGGCGCCCGGGCACGAGGGCGGAGGCGAGCTCGTCACAGAGAGGAGGCGTGAGCTCGGGCGGCGGTGCGGGTGGAGAATCGAGGCATGGCCGTGCTCCCTGGCGGTGGTGTCCAGAAGGAGGGGAGCATGGAGATCCTCGAGGGAGCGGGGCCATGGGGAGCCGGCGGCAGCTCTGGTTGACGCAGGGAGACGGAGAAAGGGGATCGGGTCTGGTGCCTTTCCACGTGCGTTGCGTGTGTGGTGAGAGCGAAGCGACGTGATTGGTCCGCCGCGAAACGTTACCTGCCGACCGTTCTAAACGTAGATTTCCCCTATGGCAATCGTCCATGGTTTATGGTTGTTGTGTTCCCGGAAACGAATCGTCCGCCGTCACCATTGTACGCAGATTTTTTTTCGAAAAGGGGCAAGTCCCAGCCTCTGCATCGATTGATGCATGCGGCCTTTATTAATATTATTGCAGTTCGGAGTTTCTTACAAACTTATTACATAATGCGTCACACAAAGTTGCGACATGGATCAACCACCTAAAGAACAAGGACAACATAGAGTTTCTCTGCATCAACATGTTATCCTAAGATCAGAACGCCAGCTGAACTGGGAATATAGATCCGACGCGATCGATTCCAGGTGGCTGCACCCAAAATCCATTGCGTCTCGCTTCTCCGTTGATTGTAGGTAGGACCACGTACGGATCCAATGAGTAGCCAATGGGATAACCTGCATAAATGAAGTTTTCTTTGCTCTGTTAAAAATATAATCATTACGAATGTTCCAAATAGCCCACAGTAGGGCACAAACACCAACTCGGATTTGAACCTTCTCCACTTTGGAGACACCCGTCAACCAATTGCCAAAAAGATTTGAGACACTACTCGGGGGTTTGAGATCGAAGGCCATATGAACAATCCGCCAAGTCATTCTTGCAAGTGGGCATGAAATAAATAAATGTTGGATTGTTTCATCTTGATCACAAAAACAACACTTTTTACACCCGTTCCAATTACGCTTTGCAAGATTATCTTTCGTAAGGATCGCGTTGCGATACAAGAACCACATGAAAATCTTAATTTTCAGAGGAACTTTCATCTTCCATAAATATTTACGTAGAAACCTTGTATGATCACTCATGAAATCAAGATACAATGATTTAACCTTGAAAACCCCTGTGGTAGTAAGCCGCCATTTAAAAACATCATTTTGGTTTGTTAAATTAACCTGCATTAGTCGGTTTACTAAGTGAAGCCATCTTGCCCACCTATTGCCGGTCAGATTCCTCCTAAAACTTAAATTCGGTGGAGGTGCTTGTGATAACACATCGGCCACCGACACTTGTTTACGATGGACAATATTATAGAGAGAAGGATACTGACTAGAAAGGGGCTTGTCCCCCAGCCATGTATCTTCCCAAAAACGTGTTGTCTCTCCATTTCCCACAACAAAAGACCCCCCGTCAAAAAATTCATCTTTTACCTTCATTAGCCCCTTCCAGAAGGGGAGTCGGAAGGTTTACTTTGCACTTGAGATAATGATTTTGAATGAAGGTATTTATTTTGAATCAACTCCTTCCAAACTCCACCTTCTTCTGACAATATTTTGAAAAGCCATTTACTTAATAAACACTTATTTTTAATCTCTAAAACCTCTATCCCCAAACCCCCTTGGTCTTTTGGTCTGCACATAATATTCCATCTAGTTAATCTATACTTACGCTTATGTCCGTCATTTTGCCAGAAGAATCGGGACCTGAAGAAGTCCAGTCTTTTCCGCACCCCTATAGGTACTTCAAAGAAAGACAACATGAACATGGGAAGACTAGATAGAAGTCGATCGATCAGTACGCAGATAAACTGAAGCGCAAGAAGTCGATCGATCAGCTAAAGAGGAAGCCTTCAAAGAAAGACAACATGAACATGGGAAAACTAGATAGAAGTCGATCGATCAGTACGCAGATAAACTGAAGCGCAAGAAGTCGATCGATCAGCTAAAGAGGAAGCGCCAAGAAGTCGATTACAGCGGTCGAATTAGGCCAAGCTAACCACTGCGAAAGAAGGACAGTGACTGCTCTCTAATTAGCTACCGAATTGATTTCGTACGCCTACAGTACAGACACCTAGCCTTCAACTGTGCCCACTGAGCTCATGAGTTATCGGATGGCTCTGTTAAAGCAGTTATCTGCTGTTGCTCTGTCTGCTAAGGTCTTTGAAGATTAAAATATTAAAATTATAGATTTCCATGTTTGGGAGTATCTTTACTTTTTAATGCGGAACGCTTTCAGGTTCCTTGGATCATTGCTGACGTTGCAGTGTCGTCCTTTGTCAGCACATAAGTGCCCATGGAATGCCAATGCCCAATGCAAATACGAGATTTCATTTTTTTATCCACCTCATGCAACCAATTGCCAAAGATATTAGCAATATTGGTAAGGAGATGAATGTTGAAAGTAAAACGAATTAGCATCAAGTATGACGTGCAAAATGAGAAGATATAAACAGATGTTCAGTACATCCATCTGAATCACAAAACACACATCGCTTACATCCAGTGCAATGTCTCTTAGCCAGGCGTATTCAGCTAATAAGACCTTCACTCTCGTTTAAAAAAAAAAAGACCTTCACGTAAGATTTCCCTTGAGAGTGCATGTACTCATAGTGGCACGTGTAGATAGGTGTACTGCTTCTCACCAAACATAGGACATTATTGACCCCTGCTAATAAACCATTGGACATGAATCATTGCCGTCTAGCTTGAAAGTTTTCTTTACACATGTAGTGGTATTGATGACTCGACGGAGTGTTCTGAATCCAAAATAAATTGAAAAGGCCATCCCATCTTTCATTATCCAAAATAGCTGGCCAATCAAAACCCATATAATATCATGACTGATTAAGGAGCAAAATAATGGTGGCTCGGAGAATGTTTTCTATGTTACACTCAGGTCTAAACAGTAAGGCCTATGTGCATTGTTTCGATGCAGAGACAAGTTTGTTCACCGCTCCGAAAATGAGCAGAATCCTACTTCCTCTGTATCAAAATGTAAGACTTTCTAGCCTTTTGTGTTTGTCCTATTTTTATACGTATGTAAACATGTTTTAGTCTGCTGGTTCACTCATTTAGTAACAAATTTGATAAAATTAAAAAAGGATAGAAAGTTTTATATCTTGATACAGAGGGGAGTCATTCGTTTGTACAGATTGTATGGTTTTTGGACCCGGTTTTCCTTATAAACTGGGTCAACGCATTCTATATATTCGGGCGGTGGATACGACCACCTTATGCCTCAAATACGGAGGGGAGTATTTTTTAGACTCGTGTCTACTCTTTTACTACGTCTATATATGGCGCCATAGGCTACGCAATCTCATCACTCGATTTTACACTGCCGCGAGCGTGTACACTATACAGTACAAATGCCACCAATCACTACATGCTTCTATATAACGGACGGGATCCCGCAGAAACCACCACACCGACATAGCCAACAACGACAGTAGCACTAGCACACTAGCTGATCACTGCAGCTAGCTCGATCGTGAAGTAAAGTTGGCAATGGCCAAGGTGGAGGTGCTGTCGTCGGAGCTGGTTGTCCCGGCCGACGAGACGCCGCGGGGCAGCATCTGGCTCTCCAACCTCGACCTCGCCGGGCGGAGAGGCTACACGCCCACGGTCTACTTATTCCACCCCAACGGCGACCCGGGATTCTTCTCGACAGACCACATGAAGGACAGCCTCGCAAGGGCACTCGTCGCGTTCTACCCGCTCGCCGGACGACTCGGGCTCGACGGCGCCGGCCGCGTCCAGGTGGACTGCAACGGCGAGGGCGTGGTATTCGTCACCGCGCGCTCCGAGCATTACGCGCTCGAGGACCTGATGAACGAGTTCGTGCCGTGCGGCGAGATGCGCGACCTGCTCGTGCCGCCCACGCCTGCGCCCAACCCGCCGTGCGCACTGCTCTTCGTGCAGGTCACGCGCCTCCGGTGCGGCGGCGTCGTGCTCGGCCAGGCCATGCACCACTCCGTCGTCGACGCGCGCGGCGCCGCGCTATTCTTCGAGACTTGGGCTAGCATCTCCCGGGGCGGCGGGAGCGGGACGCCGCCCGTGCCGCCGTGCTTCGACCACACGTTGCTCGCCGCACGCCCTGCTGCCGCGCGCGCAGTTGTGTACGACCACCCGGAGTACAAACCAGAGCCGGAGCCGGTGGACCCAGTGTCGGCGTCCACGTACGCGAGCGCCATCATCACGATGACGAAGGCCCAGGTGGGCGCGCTCAAGGCGCGGTGCGCCGGCTGTTCCACGTTCCGCGCCGTGGTGGCGCTGGCGTGGCAGTGCGTGTGCCGCGCCCGCGCCCTGCCGGCGTCGGCGGAGACGCGGCTCTACTCCATGGTCGACATGCGCGCGCGGCTCGACCCGCCGCTCCCGCCGGGGTACTTCGGCAACGCGGTGATCCGCACGTCGGTGTCGGCCACAGTCGGGGAGGTGGTGTACAGCCCGGTGGCCCATGCCGCTCGGCTGGTGCGCGCGACGACGGGCCAGGGCAACGAGCACGCGAGGTCGCTGGTGGACTACCTGGAAGGGGTGGACATGATGAAGCAGCTGCCACGGAGCGGCATCTCGCGCGCGCACCTCCGCGCCATCAGCTGGATGGGGATGTCGCTCTCCGACGCCGACTTCGGGTGGGGCGCGCCCGCGTTCATGGGGCCCGCGCTCATGTACTACAGCGGCTTCGTGTACGTGATGAACGCGCCGGGGAAGGACGGCGCCCTCGCGCTCGTGCTCTCGCTGGAGCCGGAGAGCATGCCGGCGTTCAGGAAGGTGTTCGCCGACGAGCTGGCCCGCCTCGTGCTGTAATCGTACGTCCCGTTCATATACTCTACATGCATGCATGCATGGGTTATACACTGCATGCACGCTACGTTCGCGTCTTGCTTAATATGTATTGGCTGGTTAATTAGTTACCGCCGTGAATATTGTCCAGCGCTGCAGCACCAGCTTGGTAAGCAATGGAAAATATTGGAAAATGGATACTAGAAGAATATCCGGCGTGTTGCAACCATATCCTTTTAGAAATATGCAAATTTCACACTACTAGAAAAAGTACCTCTAGTCGCGGTTCCAGAGCCCCTTTAGTCGCGGCCTGGCAACCGCGACTAAGCAGGCGGGACTAAAGCCCCCCCCCTTTAGTCGCGGCGGGTTCCGAACCGGGACTAGAGGTCCCTCCACGTGGGGACGTGGGGACGTGGTGTGTTGGGACCTTTAGTCCCGGTTGGTAGAACCAACCGGGAAGGGTTTTTGGATTTTTTTTTTCGATTTAATTGCAGGGTTTAGGGTTTATATATGCCGGGGTTTGGTTATAGGTTCCCGTGTCCCATGTCGTAACCGTGGTTTCACTAGTAACCCTTCCCGTAACGGTAACCGGTACCGTTACGGTGACGGTGACCGTTACGGTGACGGTTACGGTAACCGTTACGGTAACGGTGACGGTTACCGTAACGTTTTCCACGTCGTAACCGTTCCCGTGTCGTATGAAGTCGATGCACATATTTATAACACATACAATTAAATTAAGTACTTTTAGATCGTAGTCAGAGTTGATGCGCCAAGAGTTATCGTAGTACAAGAGTTGAAGCAAAACAACAAGTTATTTACACGCTTTCAACGCTTTCATGCTTTCAGCATCGTAGTACTCTCCTTTCTCCGATAAGGCCTCCGAAAGGTAAAATCCCGCCAATTCCTCTCCAATTGCTTTGAAGCGGTGCTCGAATGGTAGCTTGCAGCGCTTTTTTGCCAACTCTGCACTTTTCATATTCCATTTCTCGGTGACTAGTACATGTACATACTCGCAAACGAAGTATGCACATAACTCAGTTCCCTTTGGTTGCTCCAAGCAAGACTATACAAGAATAGATTTCAATCAATAATAATGAAGTATGCATGAGAATGTTGTGTGGACGTAGGTAGCAGTACTTACCTTGTTCAACTTCCAATCCAGCTTTTTGGGCCACCCACCTGCAGGATCTTCCTCGACAAACCTTGCCCAAACGCTGCCCGACAAAGAACATTCACAAATGATTTATTCGTTAATGACTTGACATCAAGATATGAATGACAGAGGCGGTAAGAAATGAATGTACCTTGCTAGTAAGTCGAAACAACTCCTGTATTTGTCAGGATGATACCTCAATGAGTCAAGTGAATGAATAAGTCCTTTGCGATGTTCAATGACAAGAAGAATCCAGTGGTAGCTGCGCACAGTCATGCATAACTCATCAGTTAAACTTAACATCGGGTGAGCAAATTAGAATGTGTAGAAGACACTAAAACTTACCCGAAGTGGTAAGGCCAATATATAGTTCTTTTGTCGCGGTATCGCTTGAACACCCTTAGCAAATCATCCGGTGTGTTCTTGTTATACAAGGGATTTATTATGGTTTCTTCGTTATATTTATCCGGGTCAATGAACCCAATGTCATGCTGGTTCAGCTTTTTGAGCTCGAGCATCTTCAATCTGCATAATATAGCACACAAAAGATTAAAGTGAGAATAATTACAAACAATGAACGAGACTAGGTAAAGACTTAAATAAATCACTTACAGGCAATAGGAACTCATGATAGATTTGTCGAGTGCCCGCAGATTGTATAGCTGAAAAAGTTCGCTAAACCGAACAATGTGGTTGTAGTCTTCTAAGAAGTGCTCATCGTCTTTCCTACATTTCAGAACGACAGAAGCTGTCCCTTTCTTTGCGGCTTTCAAGTACCAAAAATGGAGAGCACGCATTTTTGTTGGTAACTTGCATTTCACCAAAGCTTCCCCCATAACAAATTTACTTACTGGTGGAGCTGTTGGTGCAGTCTCAAAGTTCAATCTCGAAGCATATTCGTCTATAGGAACTTGCGCTTCGGCGGCAAGACGACGGATTTCCTCTAAGTCAAACACCATCGGCGCTTTAGGGTTAGATTGTACTAGTTGTTTTTCGCGCTGGGGAACTCGACTATCTTTGTTCGTCGGCGGCGGGACAATTAGCGGGGGGACAGAACGTACGGGTTGTTCTCCGAGCTGGGGAACTTGTTTACCTATCTTCGGCGGCGGTGGGACCGATGGTGCTGCTTTTGTAGCTTCCTTCGGCGGCGGGTCCGATGGTGCTGCTTGTTTATCTTTTGCCGCCGGCGGCGGGACTGACTCTGCGTCTTGTTCACCTTTTTTCGGCGCCTCCACCTCTGTCACCGCGTCATATGACTTTTGAATATAACGGTCATAGTCAGATGGCGGCTTCTCTGGAGGGACATATAAGTTGTCGATGACTCGATTAAAGCCTGTGCAGTATAGCCGGCGGTAAATTTGGCGGCGGCACTTTCGGTGCGAACAATGCTTTATTATACTCCGCCACGGCTGCTTCGTTTTGCTCGAGAGTCTTCTGCCAAGGTAACCTCGGATCAGGCGATGTGGCCCTTTTAGTTCGCCTCCTGACCGGGGAAGACGCGCGCTTTCTCCGGAGAAGCGCTACGGACACTTCCTCACGCGGTGGCGGAGATGGAGATGGACTGTGCTGACTGAGATGGTCCTCTACATCAATTTCCGGTGGGGGGTCCCTGTCACGCGGTGCCGGAGATGGATGTGTCTCATCGATACCCGGGCAGGATGGGCTTTGCTGAGTCGGTGGCTTTGAGAACTTGATGTATTTCTTGTTCCACTGGACGAAACCACCCTTGACATCGTACAATGTCTCCTCACCGTCACGTCCAGAAATCTCAAGAGCCAATGATTCAAATCCCGGCGCAATTTCATCCACCCCGACAACAGCATAGCCAGGAGCAATGTCACCATTATGGTAGCTTGCTCCGGCGTCACTCGGTAAAGCATAGCCGTCCGCCACCTTCGTGGATATGTTAACCACAGGTGCATGTAGCTCACATGGTGTCTTCTCCGTGACATCATCCACGGGGTAGTGAGCATCGACATCTATTTGCGTGGAACCCACGCTGCTTCTAAGCTGAGATCGAGCATCCATGGGTTGCTGCTGCTGAGACGGCCCTGTCTGACTATTAATTGACTCCATGAGTTGCTGCACCTTGAGTTCCAATTCCGTTAGCCGCTCTTCACCCTTCTTCTTCTTTCTTGCACGGCTTCTATAAGTGTCAGCGTGTTGCGGATACGCTTTCTTAATGGTGACACCGCCGGGCATGCCTCGTAAACGTCCCCAGTGTTCAGGATTCCCTAGGGCCCGTGTCAGCTCGTCGTCCTCTCTATAGGGTTTCCACACACCCCGTTTAACTTCCTCTATTACCTTTTCAATCTTCGGGACGATTTCTTCTACTTTTTTCTTGAATTTTTCAACCTTCGGGACGATTTTCCCTGTTTCCTCGTCCAACGTTGCGCCATGCGCGAACAACCAGAATTTGGACCTTTCGGGCCAGTAGTATGTCTGTGGAGTGATATCTTTAGCAAAGATTTTATCTTCTAAGGCTAGCCACTTAGGAATGGCTGACCTGTAGCCACCTGTCCCCAAGTTATGGTGGTGAACCTTATTCGCGGCATTTGCCTTATTTATGTTCGATCGGGCCACAGCCGCATCCGATTTCTTATACGCCTTAAACTCTTCCCAGTGATCTCTTATCTTCACTAGTTTTTCTTCACTGAAATCTGGATCAACTGTTTTATATTTTGCCCATAATGTTTGCTTATATTTCCGAAATGCGTCGGCCATCTTGGAGAGAGTCCACTGCTTGAGTTTCAACTTCGTGGTGGGTTCAATATCATCCGGGAGGTTAACATGCTCCAAGAGTGTGTCAAAGCACAAATCTTTCAAATGGTTGTGGACATAGCAGGGGTCATCCTCGGCAACGCCCGCCGGCTTATTCCATTCTGGTATGGAGATCGGGACCAAGTCCCTAACAATAACTCCAGCTTGACTTATATATTTTTTGCGGTTCTCTGGGGGTTCCACCGGATCGCCCTCTTCATCAATTTCATAGATCGGTAACTTTGCATCTTTGCTCGTCATTCTTTTCGTGCGGCCTCGAGGAGCTTGATTCTTAGCCTTTTTATTCGAGGTGGAGGCCTAAAGTAAGAAATATAATGCGTTACTAAGTGCAATACAAATCAGTTAATGCATTTTGTGATCAACAAAATATAGAATTCATATATATACCTCGAGGTGGAGGGTGTTTGATGTGGCGGGTGTTATTTCTTCTTCATCTAAAAGACCCTCACCAGAGTCCATCAGAAATTGTGAGGCAAATTCCTCAAAATCAAGATCTACACCGGCACCGGCGCCTTCTCCACCGGCAGCATCTTTATCGCGATGCTCAAAAATACTCTGCATTAATATGTCTTCATTCTCCTCGTCTCGCACATAGCCAGGCTCCATAGCTCAATGTTCCTACACTCAATAAAATTTGCATAAATTTGCATGTATAAATTTGCATTTATAAATTTGCATCTATAGTTCTAACACATTGCTAAAAATTTGATCAAAAGTTCTAACACAAAATTGCATCAAAAATTGCATCTAGTTCTAACACTAGATAATAATTAACCTAAATATGCAAAAAAAAAAGATTGCTAACACATTGTTAAAAATTGCAAAATTACAAAAATTGCTAACACTAGATAAAGTTTCCAACACATTGCAAAGTGCTAAAGTTTCCAACACATTTCTAAATTTCATAACATTATTTCCTACACTCAATAAAATTTGCATAAATTTGCATGTATAAATTTGCATCTATAAATTTGCATCTATAGTTCTAACACATTGCTAAAAATTTGATCAAAAGTTCTAACACAAAATTGCATCAAAAATTGCATCTAGTTCTAACACTAGATAATAATTAACCTAAATATGCAAAAAAAAAGATTGCTAACACATTGTTAAAAATTGCAAAATTACAAAAATTGCTAACACTAGATAAAGTTTCCAACACATTGCAAAGTGCTAAAGTTTCCAACACATTTCTAAATTTCATAACATTATTTCCTACACTCAATAAAATTTGCATAAATTTGCATGTATAAATTTGCATCTATAAATTTGCATCTATAGTTCTAACACATTGCTAAAAATTTGATCAAAAGTTCTAACACAAAATTGCATCAAAAATTGCATCTAGTTCTAACACTAGATAATAATTAACCTAAATATGCAAAAAAAAAAGATTGCTAACACATTGTTAAAAATTGCAAAATTACAAAAATTGCTAACACTAGATAAAGTTTCCAACACATTGCAAAGTGCTAAAGTTTCCAACACATTTCTAAATTTCATAACATTATTTTCTAACACTAAATTTCATACAAATTAACTAGAAATTTCATTGCTAACAACCTAAATTTGCTTACACTGTAATATCCTAAATTTTCTAACACTAGATAATAACCTAAAAATGAAAAAAAATGAATAAGAAAAACAAACCTGAGGAGATGGGGCTTGGGCAGGGGAGGCGATGGGGCCGGCTCGGGAAGGGCAGCACGGCGGAGCGACCGGAGCGGCGGTGGCGTGGGGCTCGAGGTCGGGGAAGCTCGACGGCGACCCTGGGACGGCGGCTGGAGAAGGCGACCGCGGTGCGGCGGGCAGCAGCGCGCGGGGCCGGAGGGGGCGGCACCACGGCGGCTTGCGGTCGAGGTCGGGGAAGCTCCACGGCGCCCTGGAGACGCGAGCGGCAGCACAACGGCGGGGCAGCACGACGGCGTGGCGGAGCAGGGCTTCACCGTCGGCGTCGGCAGCGTCGGGGAGCAGTTGATCTTGTTCGATTTGGGGGAAGTTACGAAAAATTTCGGCCAAAGACACACAAAACCGCGCCGAATCGACCTCTAGTCGCGGTTGCTGGCTGCAACCGCGACTAAAGACCCTTTAGTCGCGGTTGCAGCCACCAACCGCGACTAAAGGTCTCCCTGGGCCGCCAAAATTCTGGCGCCAAGCCCGGGGGACATATAGTCGCGGTTGCTGGCTGCAACCGCGACTAGTTGGGCTTTTTCTATTTTTTTTTGTTGTTTCAGTTTTCTTTTTCTGTTTTGAATGTTTTAAAGGTGTTACTGATTTGATTTAAAGGTGCCAAACTGGTTTTTGATCAGGGGTGTGTTTCTTTTCTATTTTTTTTGTTGTTTCCGTTTTATTTTGTTGTATTTGTTTTCTTTTATATACTTTGATTTAAGTTCTTTTCCTGTTTTGTTTCTAGTTTCTTTTCCTGTTTTGTTTTAGACCTCGACGCTGGAAGAGTGACGCTGGAATGTTTTGTGTTTGAGCGCCACTTCGATCCAAGCAGCGGCAAGACGTCTCTGATGATCTACAACCGTCCGGCAAAACATCTCTGATGATCTGCAACCGTTTGGAACGGTCGCAGGTCATCAGAGACGTCTTGCCGCTGGTTGCCCAAAGATGCCTCTCCGAATGACGCTGGAATGTTTTGTGTGTGAGTAACCTGTCTGAGGAGGGGGGCTATATATAGGGTACGTGTGCTTCTTTAGTCCCGGTTGGTAACACCAACCGGGTCATGTGGCTCACGAAGTGGTCGTGATGATACTGCTGATCCAACAGCTCAAAGATCCCTCAAAAGAAACACACCCCTGATCCAACGTCTCACAAGCGCTTGAAAGAAACACACGATCCGTGTGCTTCTTTAGTCCCGGTTGGTAACACCAACCGGGACTAAAGGCGGGTTTTTGAGGTCTTTATATATTGTCGCCGACGGGGTAAACCCTAATCCACCATTCCTAGCCACGAACGCATCGTCTCCACGAGATGGATCCGCCACGTCCGCCGCAGCGCCTTCTGGACGAGGTCGAGCGTGCTCGGCAGAGCGCGCTTGGGCGCAACCGCGGGAGCCTATCCCGCCGTATGCCCACGAGCCCGGCGTGGAGAGGAATGCCCAGCTACCGGCCTCCTGCTCCACCAGGTGCCGCCGCACCTCCACCTGGCGCCGCTGCACCTCCACCAGGCGCCACCACTCCTCCCGCGGAGGAGGAGGAGGACGACAACTTCGACTGGAGCGACGACGGGGAAGAGGGTTGTGGGTTGCAGATACAGGAGGCCATGGAAGCCTCATTCCAGTCTGTCCGCGACTACCCTGTCCAGCGAGCCAAGACTTCCTACCAGCTCAAGGCGAAGGAGGCTTCCGAGCTGGATTGGGCGCTGAAAGACTCATCCTCCATGGATCTTGCCCTCCGCCGCAAACGTGCGCGCGAGAACCGGGCGGCCGCCCACGGGGCTGGCTCCTCCCGCCGTTCCCCCTAATCCTACGGCCTTCGAGCCAGCAAGTCCGTTTATGTAGAATAATGTTGGTGATGTTGGATCAGGGGTGTGTTTCTTTCAAGCGCTTGTGAGACGTTGGATCATGTGTAATAATGTATTAAACCTTTTATGTGGCTCGTGAGTGCCTGCATATCAAATCGACCTTCGATCCACAGCGGCAAGACGTCTCTGATGATCTACGACCGTCCCAAAAAGTGTTGGGAATGTCGCAGATCATCAGAGCGCCTTGCCGCTGCTTGGATCGGACCGAGGGGCATGGCTACCACTTCCACCACCACCACCACTCCCACCTCCTCGGCAATTCATCATTGCGTCACCCTAATCCAGTGGCTGGATTCAACCTACCTGAGGGCTTGTGTTTCCAACAGCGTCGTTGTGTTGTCCTTGTTCACCGTCCTACAGGAGGTGGCTCCAATGGCTGGCCGGTGAACAAGGACGAACACAATAATGCCAGGGAACATGCCAGCAGGTAGGCTAAATCCAGCCATTGGATTCGGTGGCGAAGGTAGACGCTCGTTGTGTGCCGTTCGCTGCAGGGACGCCGCTATTTATAGGCGATTAGAAAGTGTACCTGTGGATGAGGTGGGAGTGCTGATCCAACAGCTCACAAGCCCTCAAAAGAAACACACCCCTGATCCAACGGCTCACAAGCGTTTGAAAGAAACACACGATCCGTGTGCTTCTTCAGTCCCGGTTGGTGTTACCAACCGGGACTAAAGGCGGGCTTTGCGGTCACGACTCGTGTCCTCCGGCCACCGTTTCCCGCCAACGTTTCCCGCTATCGTTCCCGCCACCGTTTCCCGCCAAATGCTTTGCAATTTCAAGTTGAAAAACAAATAGAAAAAAGGACCACGGCACAGAAATGTCGCACGGTTACATAAAAGGTTTTATACATATTAATTATTACACATCACCAACAACATCCCTACCTAGCTAGTGTTCACTTGTTCTTCGTGTGTGTCCCTTTCTTCTTATTGCACCGTAGCCATGGACAAAATTCTTCATTTAACGTGATGGTTGGGTCAATTTTCACTTTGAAGGGCGGAATTTCATGAAACTTATTGTAATCTTCTGACATGTCCGTGTGGTCCTCCACTCCCACGATGTTTCTTTTACCTGAAAGAACTATGTGGCGCTTTGGCTCATCGTATGATGTATTCGCTTGCTTATCTTTTCTTTTTTTTGGTAGGGTAGACATGTCCTTCACATAGAAAACCTGAGCCACTTCACTGGCTAAAATGAATGGTTCGTTCTCGTACTGAAGATTCTTGAAATCCATTGTAGTCATTCCGTACAGTGTGTCTACGGCTACACCGCCATCTAGGTTGAACCATTTGCACTTGAACAAAGGAATCTTAAATGAAGGTCCATAGTCCAGTTCCCATATCTCCTCTATGTAACCATAATATGTTACCTTTTCCCCACTGCAGCCATCTATTGCATCAAAGCGAACACCACTGTTTTGGTTGGTGCTCTTTTTATCTTGGTCGGCCGTGTAAAATGTATTTCCATTTATCTCGTACCCTTGAAAAGTCAATATAGTCGAAGATGGTGACTTGGCCAAATAGTATAGCTGTAGTTCATTTGTGGTGACATTCATCAGAAGTTTCTGTAACCAACCGCCAAAAGTCTTGAAGTGTACTCCATCAATCTCATCTTCTGGGTATTGGGAGCGTAAATAATTCTTGTGTTGCTCGATATACGGAGCCACCAAGATGGAATTATGCAGAACTGTGTAGTGTGCTCGAGTGAAAGAATCCACGTCTTCACATATGATTGCTTTCTTTCCTAGCGTGCCTTTTCCACGCAGTCTCCCCTCATGACGCGATTGAGGAACACCAATCGGCTTAAGATCAGGAATAAAGTCAACACAAAACTCAATGACCTCCTCAGTTCCATAACCCTTGGAGATGCTTCCTTCTGGCCTAGCACGGTTATGAACGTATTTCTTTAAGACTCCCATAAACCTCTCAAAGGGGAACATGTTGTGTAGAAATACAGGACCGAGAACACGTATCTCTTCCACCAGGTGAACTAGAAGGTGCGTCATAATATTGAAGAAGGTTGGTGGGAACACCAACTCGAAGCTGACAAGACATTGGACCACATCATTCTCTATATCTTTTAGAGTAAGCGGATTGATAACCTTCTGAGAAATTGCATTCAGGAATGCACATAGCTTCACAATGGGTACTCGAACATTTTCTGGTAGAAGTCCCCTCAATGCAACCGGAAGTAATTGTGTCATAATCACGTGACAGTCATGAGACTTTAGGTTCTGAAACTTTTGCTCTTTTATGTTTATTATTCCCTTTATATTCGACGAGAAGCCAGATGGAACCTTCATACTGCGAAGACATTCAAAAAATATTTTCTTCTCTCCTTTCGTAAGAGCGTAGCTCGCAGGACCTTGATGATTATCAGAATGATCGCCGTCTCGTGAATGCATACGTCGATGGGCCTGTCTTGCTTCCGGTGTATCTTTTGACTTTCCATACACGCCCAACAAGTTAAGCAGGTTCAAGCAAAGATTTTTTGTCACGTGCATCACGTCGATTGCAGAGTGAACCTCTAGCATTATCCAATAGGGCAGCTCCCAAAATATAGATTTCTTCTTCCACATGGGAACGTGGTTCTGAGCGTCTTTCGGAACAGATAGTGCTCCAGCACCCTTCCCAAAGATTACTTTTAAATCCTTGACCATTTCATGTATAACAGAACTAGATGGTCGAGTAGGCTTCCGCCGAATATCTTCCTCACCTTTGTAATGTTGGCCTTCCTTTCTTACTGAATGCCTCGGTACAAGCCATCGACGATGGCCCAGGTACACAATCTTGTTACCTATATGTATACCTTGAGTCTCACCTAAACAATGCGTACATGCATTGTATCCTTGTTTGACTGTCCTGAAATGTTACTAAGAGCAGGCCAATCATTGATGGTTACAAACAAGAGCGCTCGTAGGTCAAATTCTGTTTGTCCGTGCTCATCCCACACACGCACACCTTCATCACTCCACAACTGTAAAAGTTCTTCCACCAATGGCCTCAGGTACACATCAATGTCGTTGCCAGGTTGCTTCGGTCCTTGGATGAGCACTGGCATCATAATGAACTTCCGCTTCATGCACAACCAGGGAGGAAGGTTATATATACATAGAGTCACAGGCCAAGTGCTATGACTGGAGCTCTGCTCTCCAAATGGATTAAAGCCATCTGTACTTAGACCAAATCTTAAGTTCCTAGCGTCATCCGAAAATTTCGGGAACTCTCTGTCGATTTTTCTCCACTGGGACCCATCAGCGGGGTGTCTGATCATCAGGTCTTTTTTACGTTCTTCTTTGTGCCAGCGCAACAACTTGGCATGCTCTTTGTTTTGGAACAAACGTTTCAGACGTGGTATTATAGGAGCATACCACATCACCTTGGCAGGAATCCTCTTCCTTGGACAACCTTGCTCGCCCTCAACTTCACCTGGGTCATCTCGCCCAATCTTAAACCGCAATGCACCGCATACAGGACAAGCATTTAAATTTGCGTGCTTGCCGCGGTAGAGGATGCAGTCATTAATGCATGCATGTATCTTCTGCACCTCTAATCCTAAAGGGCAGACAACCTTCTTTGCTTCGTACGTACTAGAGGGCAATTCGTTTTCATTTGGAAGCATCTTCTTAATTATTTTCAGCAAACTTTCAAAGTGCTTGTCGGTAGTACCACTCTCTGCCTTCCATTGTAGCATTTCCAGTATGGTACCGAGCTTTTTCTGGCCATCTGTACAAGTTGGGTACAACAATTTGGTGTGATCGGCTAACATGCGCTCCAACTTCAACCTCTCGTTTTCACTTCCACAGTCCATTTGTGCATCATGAATGGCCTGACGAAGATCATCGTCAGGCTCATCTTTTTTTTCATCCTCTTCAACTTCGTCTTCCCCCATTGAAGTACCACCGTGTTCATCGAACATAGGATAGTTGTCATTATCCTCTTCTTCTTCATTCTCTTCCATTATAACCCCTGTTTCTCCGTGCCTGGTCCAACAATAATAACCACGCATGAAACCATTTTGCAACAGGTGTTGGTGAAGCTTGGCTGAGGAAGGGTAATCCTTCTTATTCTCACAGAGACTGCATGGACAACACATAAAACCATTTTTTCGCTTGCTTATCTCGGCCACAGTGAGAAATTCATGCATGCCCTTAAGGAAATCGTCAGAAACTCGGGAACTGTACATCCATTGACGTCTCATCTGCATTATGCATGCCAGTAATGAATAGATAAGTGACCATAATAATTCTTACAAGTTCTTCAAGCAAAGTAGAGTGGCGACAAATGTAATACATTGTAGCATTAAATATTCATTAATTTAAACTAACATAGAACTATCTACGACGGTGAGGACGTGAATGTTGTGACACTGAAATACAAAAACATAATTTAGTTTAAGCTCAAACTGAATAAACAAAATTGAGCTAAATAAGCAGAATGAGCTAACTTAGGCATTTCATCAAACACCTACCTAGCACTAGAAATATAAAATGAGCTAAATAAGCTAAACAACTAAAGAAACGAGCGCCGGAAGAGAGAGTTTGCAGTTGCTAACCCTTGGATAGATGCACAGCCGTCAAATCTTAACAAATGGGGCAAAAAATCGTGGAAGAAATCGAGCTCGGTGGAGAGAAAATGGAGATGAAACTCGAGCTCAAAATGGCCATGGCTGGCTCGGGGTGGAAGATGTAGTTGAAGGACCTGCAGTCCCGGTTCCAGCCACGAACCGCGACTAAAGGTCCTCGCGCGGGCCCCGCGCGGCCCCTGGCCGCTAAAGCCGCAGGCGGAGGACCTTCAGTCGCGGTTCGTGGCTGGAACCGCGACTAAATGTCCCGCACCAACCGGACACCTGTCCTAGCCGTTGGAGATGTCGGAGCCGGAGCCCTCTAGTCGCGGTTCGGAAAGGAACCGTGACTAAAGGTCCGGCTCTATTGCCTCTTTTCTACTAGTGTCATTTGTCATAGTTGAGATACAAAATTTGATAGAAATGAAATGAGTGTGTACTATTAAATAATTTATGTGCACAATTGGATTGTTGAAAGAATGATGATGTAGAGATTAATAATTATTAGTGGAGATGACATACACAAGTGATTAGCTAAGAGAATGGATGATTTAGATAATTTGCATGTTGAGATAGACAATATCAGTAGGTTTTTGCTTTATAACAGATGTAGGTATATGTGTAAATGAGTAAACATTGATGAAAGCAGAGTGTCTCGTGTTGATTGTTGCCTCTGAGCTGCCTCTTTAGACGTCGCTTCAACTTTGAGACCCGGGAAATGTTTTGTTCCCAACTTTACATGCAATACATGTAAAATTCCGACACCATTGTTGCCCTTTCTGGTGCCGTAAGATCTGGACGTTGTCCTGCGATATTTGGTCGGCCAACTCACGTCTACCTCCATCATGGTACCCACTGGGTCATCGTGTGCTTGAGCTGGCCCTGTGGTCAGCACTCATGTACCGGCGACTGTAGGATGAAAATACAGATAGGTTGATGATCTTGCTTGTTTATTCTGCAATGAACATGAGAGTTTGAGAGACTATACTCACCTGTTATTTGATTCTGTAGTTGCTATACATATTTGGAAAACTATTGCACTTTAATAGAAACATTGGCTGCGAAGTGGAATCTATTCTAGATGGTGGATCAGTGAAAATAATACGAGCAATTCAGTCGTCCGTGTACTTTCGTCATTTACAACTCTTTGGTGCACATGGTCCTTGCGCAAAGATATGTGTTTTAGAGGCTAAAATGGCCGTAAATGGAACTAATCAGAACCTGAAAGATACTTTGCATGGAAAAACATTAAGCTCTACTAGACGAGAACCTGCTCCATGCGAACCACTGGCGTGGAAAGCTACTGAGAATTACTTGGTTATGAACTTGTTGATGCAGAGGTTGGGGATTCTACCTCCATTTGGAGAAAAGAAATGAAATTGTTGATGCTAGGTGCTGTCACTAGTAATCCAACCAGTCACTCATCAACAAACCCCTTTGATCTCTGGCATCGACGGATTGCTCGCCAGAAGCTCAATCTGGAGTAAGCGTATATAAGTTTGTCATGTAATAGAGCTCATTTGTGGACATGTCTTGTCTTTCCCTTATCTGTACTGGGCTGATGAAGTTTTGCTCAAAACCCTGTCACACTTTTTTTTTTGCGAAACACAGTACAACACATACGCACACATACACGCGTGTACACTCACCCCTATGAACACACACGCACACCCTACCCCTATGAGCAACTCCGAAATACTGAGCCAGCGGGTCAGTCTTGAGATTGACGAAATCAACACGGGCGCCTCGCTGTCGACGGGAACATCGCCTCCCAATGAAGAATATTCCGCCTAAATGAGAAACAACAGCGTCAAACCTGGGATTTGAACTCTGGTGGGCTGGAGGTACAACCACCCTCCTAACCATCTTGCCACAGGCAAGTTCTTAAAAAACCCTGTCACACTTTGGTTACATTGATTAAATGAAACTAGCAGGCGTGTCCTCTATTTTCTCCAAAATATAAAAATTAGCTATGATACTAGGGTGACTAGATCGAGCTAAAGGCTAAAACCCCATGAAGGGGCAGGTAAGGTAGGCAGACATAAGGTGGGTCGATCAGGATCATTTGGAAGAAAAAAAAGGCGAGTTCCTACTTCCTAGTAGTCTGGTTGGACAAGCATCAAGAAATTAACCCAGGCGTGGATCGGAGGCGACACATCTCCGTGTGTTCAAAATTAACTAACGGCGTACCAACCCCCGTTCTTTTGTTTGCTATAGTTGAGTCAAATTAATCAATTGACTATATATGTGTCTCATGCATGAATCTTTGACGCTTTGAGTGAGTGCATGATTAGCTGCACTAGATAGCCTTCTTCTTCACTCGGAAGGAAGGAAGACGATCAACAAAAGGTCCTTTCGCTGAACTGAATCCCGGCCGTGTGCTGACTGCTGATATTAGAGAAAGGAGGAGAAAACGAGATCAGCGTTCCCACCTTACGCTGTATTTTAACCCTCTTCTGAGCCAGACGTACGTTTTACCTGTTTTGGCTTAAGCCCTCTCCAATGTGCTGCAATTTTTTCTTGAAATTTTGAAATTTGAGTTTGGAAAAATCAAATATTTTTCGTTGGATACATACACATGTTTTCTACACATATGCAATTTTTTGATTAAAAAAAAAGAATGTTCCCAGAAATCAAAACAAAATTGTGGACACAAAGAATAATAATGGGTGTTTCCCAGAAATTTCTTTTTTGTGTAGCTTAAAATAGAATACACACTTTGTTTTTTAGGAAAGTTCTGCTGTCCGTACATAATGTGTACATGTAGTTCTACACCAAATATTAATTTTTTTTGCTACAAATATTGTTTCCAATGTTTTTTAGATCGAGCACCAGTGAGGTCAGGAGTCACTGGCATGTTCCGAAAAAGCTATCCTTACTATAAAGCTATGCGATATGGTTACCTATTCAGTTGGTAGTTGCTTGTCTTTCCTTTCCTATATATTGGCTTAAAGCTTTAAAGATGGAATATAGCAATGTATGGTTCAACGATAGTTTTATCAAGGATTGAAAACCAAATCTACTTGTTTTAAAAAGTTAATTTGTTCTGACCATTTTGGTCTGTGTACCAAATATTAACTATTTTTGGTACCTAGAAATAAAATTTCTAAAAAAAATGAGCACTGGGAGATACTAGTATGCTTGGAAAAGGCTGTCCTTACTATAAAGCTATGTGATTTTGTGTCCTATTCGGTTTATTTTGGTACATGTATACCAAATATATTATATTTGTTTTGGTACTTGTATAACAAATATTGAATATTTTTTATACCGAGAATATGGTTTGATTTTTTCAATTATAAAATCGAGCACCGCGAGCCACCAGTGTGTTCGGAAAAAGCTGCCCTTACTATAAGCTATGCGATATGGTTACCTACTCGGTTGGTAGATGACGGTCTTTCCTTTCATATATGGGCTTAAAGACGGAATATAGCAACGTACAGTTGAATGATAGTTTTATCAAGGACTGAAAAAACAAAATCTACTTGAATTTTTTGAAAAACTTTCACTACACCACGACACCACATTCCCTACTGACGTTGGTGGGGAAAAATCGTTTGTGCCAACTGACTGTCGGTCGGTAATACTACTGTCAGACTGTTGGTCGGTAATGCGCACAAACAATAACAGATAGTTGGTCGGCAAAGCTACAACCTTCAATATCAAACAGTCGGTCGTTAAAGCTACAGATCCCTTCGAACAGTCCGTCGGGAACAAACGCCGACCCACGGTCGCTTGGGCCAGCGAAAATATGCGCGCGCGACCGAAAAATCTTAGCGCGCGCTTGGGCCAGCGAAAATTAGTGCGGGCGACGGCGCGAGGCCAAAAATTCTTAGCGCCAACGTAGCCTAAAAAACTCCTCCCCCTGATTCTCCCCTTCCAGCGCTGACCCTATCTCCCCAGTCCCCACACACGCAGCCTCCCGGCAAGCTCCTGCCGGCCGCGACCTGTCCCTCGCGCTCACCGTCGGCGTGGCCTTCCCACTCCTCTCCATCGAGCTTCCACCCGACCTGCCTTCGAGCGCGCTACCGGAGACAACGCTTCTTACTGGCGGTGGCTCGTTCTTACTGGAGACGGAGCGTTTCGCCCGCGTGCTCGCGAGCTCGCGGCGTTGGTACCCAGCGACCACACTCCTCCACTCCAAGTCGTCACTCCCCTCGTTCACCCTCTTGTAAGAGGTATTCCTGATTGGTTAGATCTATTTTCCTCTACCTCCAGATTAGAATATAATGGTATTTTTCTGTACCTCCAGATCGGAATATCATGGTAATAAAATGGGAACAATAACCCTATATTTCTAGATCTGGGAAGTTCACGGATTCCTTTCCCCCTACCTTCTCGTAAACACATCAGTACCGCCTCCTGGCCACCAAGCCACTAATTAATTTGTTCTAAAGAGCGTGGTGGTTTTGTTAATCAGTTTCCTCGGTAAGGCACATGTTAATCAATGATTGAAAAATAAATTGTACTGAGTAGTCTCAAATCCTTCTTGCTTTTCTCATATAATACTGACCGGAGGTACTATTTGTGGCTCGCAGATCAGTGTACGTATGGCATTTTCTGATTTCATTGTCTTTTGAGTAATTCGTATGTCACCATGTGATTAGAGAAATTAATGCAGAGGTGAGCATACCTTTTTTATGGCACTTGCTGATAGGTACCTTCAATATGAATTTATGTAATCTCCCATGACATGTAAATATATGGACAGTCGATCAAAGGTCTGTAATATCTATGATTCTATCTCCCATTGTATGGTCGTATAGTATTTGTTGGAAGTGCCTAATACAGAGATAACTGTACTTTGATTCTTTTGTTGTTCTATTTTTTTTCTGGATAATCAATTGGGAGCTGAGTCATGCAGCCTTCTACCTGTGTCTTCAGTGTAAAATGTGCAGCAATCTGAGAGCGCACTCTACTGGACTGCAATGCCAGCATCTTCGTCCCCAGCAGGTATGCAGCCCACTTGCATCTTCCATGTTAGATTCCGAAGCATTTAGCATATATAGGCGTGCTTCTTTGATCTGGAAAGGTAGAGATACTAGGAAGCACAATGACCTTTGGAGTACAGCTTTTGGTGCTTGCGCTGCAAACTAGTGCTCATACGCCGGTTTCATTTAATCACGCTGGATTACTTAGCAGCTATCAATCTGGCATGTATCATCTAAGGGCGTCTGGTGGATATGCTAATGTATAAAGCTGTTTAGATTACTATTACTTATATTAAGGTTAATACTCGCTATTAACTAGATCTGATATAACTAAGACAGACGTACTAGTATACATGTTTCATTATCCAGCATTAAAACTATTTTTTTGCACTGTGGAATAATTAGTGGATGTGCTTGTGGGTATCTGGGGATGTGGAGATGACACAAAATAGAACAGTAACTAGCTGATTGCAACACTTTGCACAATTTCATTTCTTTATTATTCCTCTTTGAAGTTCTTGGTCCTTGAACTGAAATACTTGTAGCTTTCTTATTACTGTGGAAGCTTGGTCATCACAAAACTGATTGCTGTGTGAAACAAATAAAAGCATTTACTTAATTGCAGTTGTGAAATACCGGAAGATACATAGCTGATACTATTATTTTAACCATCCAAATGAATACCATCTTATGAAATTCTGTAGGTAGTTGTTGCCATACACATCCAGTAACAAATCTTAAATTATTTGAGTGCAGCATACACATCCAGTAGCACATGGAGCAACAGATCACTGGGGTGTTCAGGCAGGGAGAAGCTGAGACGTCCGATATTGCAGCAGCACCACAAAGTGGCAAATTGTGCAGATGGACACAACGTTGGCCCAGGTACTTATGAGTCAAATCTTTCCTGAAATTTTAATCTACAACACGGATTGTACATGCCAAAATGCTTCATATAATCTGATTGTGGTTTACATTAACTCTGATACGTAAAGATAAGTATGCATGGCTGAGCTCTGCCTCTGTGCCTTACGTAAATTAATACTTCCTGTTAACTTAAAAGCAACCTCATCTTCAATTTCAGCATACTGTTTTAGTAGAAAACATCAACATTTATTTATAGCTGGATTTGCAATGTTTACAAAATAATCTAAGTTATATCTTTGTCAAAAGGATATTGTAGCATGGAATTTTTAGGCTACAGCCACACTGCCAAGCAACAACAAAAATTAAACAAAAGCTTTAACTGTCTGAACTGCAAACTTTCCGTAGTGACTTAGCGACACATGATAATGCATTGAGCAATAGGCCCAGGATTGTTGCTTAATTATTAGATGAGTTTGATCTCCCTCCATGTACAACTGGGAACAACTGGTTTTTTTCCTAGTTAGAAAATTATTGTATTTAGTACCCCTCCGCCCTGTTTTAATTGACACGGAGGGAGAACTACATCAGTACAAAGTGGGTATACAAATGGTGCCAATTAAACGAACATAGTTAGTATCAATTATGGCCCTCTTGATAAATACTATTAATTCCGGGAAAAAGAGAACCTTTTTTTACCTAAATGGCTGAAGATCATACTATATGATATTGTGGCAACCTATTATTTGACATCAATAGATGAATATCATACATACTTTATTGTGATGTGACATACTTTCTATTATATTAGCCTGCTAATTGACATCAAATTTATAGTTTTGTGGCTAATTCCATCAACTAACAAATGGCTGATAACTTTGTAGGAAGGACATGCATCAGGAATCTAATTGTTGGTGGTTCACATCAAGGAGTTTCTTGTATGTACTCCGTAGGAGATTATTTAATTGTCAATATCAGAAGTTTGTCGTGTCTTTGTACAAAGTCAAAATGTTTAGGGCATACTCAGCCACCTTTAATTTATGAGCAATCTAGGTGGCAATGAACTCAACAGATGACTATTTGTATTTGTGATGATATAATATATGGCATTGTGGTTCTATGTATTGTTTTTGTATGGATGTATTATGAGAATATGCATGATGATAAGTTGTTAAGAGATATAAATGTAAATGGCTGTCGATTATGGAAGAAAAGACGTCCAAATGATAAGTCGGCCGGCAAAAGATGTACTGTCAGACTATTAGTTGGGAAATCCTATGTGTTTGTCCTACCAAAAGTCGGTCGGTAAAACATACACCATCAGACTGTCGGTCGGGAATGTAATGTTGGTCGGGAAAAGTTTACTAGTACTGTCAAACAGTCGGTTGGGAATACAAAGTCGGTCGGCAAAGACCTTTCCCAACTGGACTTTCGGTGACCGACAAGGTTGGTCGGCAATACCCATCCCCGACCGACTTTCTGTCGGGGAAAGCTGTTTTCCCTACCGATTTCACAGTTGGGGATGTAGTGTCGTGGTGTAGTGTTTATTCTGTTTATTTAGGTTTAGGTTCTGTCGCTAGCTACACATGGAACCAGCCAATTGGTCACCTGTCATGGACTCATGGGCCTAGGCCGAATGGAGTTGTTAATTAAGGGTGGCAGCAATGTGCTGACGAACACCTGTAGTGATTAAGCTTTCCTGACCACGGAGCAGCAAGCGTGTGAGAAAGGAGTAAAGGAGTGGATGGCCGGCCAGTTGGTGGGTGCGCGCCATTAGACATAGACACCACGATCGCAGATTCGTAGTCAACCGTCAAACTTAATTCACTAGCTTGGGGCTTGCACTAACCACTGCTGTCATCATGATCGCAGTCAACTGTCAAACTTAATTCACTAGCTTGGGGCTCGCACTAACCATTGCTGTCGTCGATCAATCTTTACATATCTTCAACGACATTGCTCCTCCTGCCATACATATGACACTCCTGTAGCAACTTTCGGACTAAAGCGAAATTTTGAGTGGTTAGGTATGAAGTATGATTGGCGGTGGTCACACAAAGACCTGGGATTTTTTTTCTGAACTTGGCGGAGACTTTCAAAGTTTCACCTGCTGATGTTTTCTAAGTGTGTGCACTGTGCAACATAGATCATCATCGACGTCATGAGTAGTTGGTTTTCTTAATCTCCGGTGCATGTGCACCCTCCTATTTGTGCCATCCAGGGTAGTGTCAAGATCCGAGCTAGCTCTAGTAATTTTTCTCTTTTGTTTCATCACAACCTAAAGTATGCATGAACCTGAAACTTTACATGTTAACGAAATTTAGGAAGCAAAATAAAAGAATGGCTTAAGCATCCTCACATTATTGGTGTAGAAAGGAACTTGTGGTCATTTCCCCCTTACTTTCATGAAAATAGACTTATTCGAACCCAGGACCGACATGAAAAAATTGCAATGGCGAAGAAAATTAAATTATATAGAATATGTTGTATGAAAGGAACAACAGTATTTTCGGAAAAGGTATGATCTGGTATGTACGTATCCTCTCCGGCAATAGCATGCGACAACGCTCTTGAAGCTTTCGATCATGCCATAAACAATACTCCCTCCGTTTCACAATAATATACATTCTAAACTTAAATTTTGTTGCATATTAATCTACATTCTAGTTTCTAGACATTAATTATATTCGATAAGAACACCAACACATACAACGAAAGAGTCTCGTTGTCCCTGTTGGAAGTCAATAATCTTAATCTGTAATGTGTTTTATATTTTTGTAGAATGTTGATTAATTATATTGAAACATAGGGAGTATATGGAAAAGAAATTCTGCTTGGTGTATGGTTAATCAGGTGGAAGAACCTAAAATAGGTGGAGTGAATTTTACCAAATTGCAAAAAATATATGCGGCATAGAATATATTTTTAGTCATTCCATACAAGACTAAAATTATATTCAATAATTTATTTTCACTAAATATCGATTTTCAAAATAACTTTTGAAGTTGAGGACTAAAATATTTCCATTTCCAAAATGTTACGAGTTCTCGAGAGATATCCAATTTAATATCACTTGTTTGTTCTTCTTATACTTAACATTTTTAATTTTCAAACATTACCTAAATTTATGCTGACCAATTATTTGTAACTTTGTAAAGAGATTGAGGCTACATTGTTTTTTTAGTATTTGCTACATTTTTTACTCGACAATGGGAAATAAACTCCCATGGCCTCGAGCCCATATACAAGCACACAAGTGGCGGAACACACTAAAAAAAATTATGAGAAAATCCGGGCCATGGTTTTTCAAAATAATTATGACCAGCCATGGCTCGTCCTCTTTACTGATTTTTCATTAGGATTTGATATCAACTGGGTACAAGATCATGATCTTCACTTTATTTTGCACTTATATGAATTATATCTTGTTTGTAGCAAATCAAATGGCTCACGTAATTTATTAAGAATTCGTTATTTCTCGCCTTAGTAAACAACAAACCCATACAAGAATACATAATATAGACACCAATAAACACGTCGCGCGCACCACCAAATCAGCTATCAGCTACGTAAAATCCATGCATCGACGTCGACGTGCGTCCTGCTACCACGTACTACACCTCGAGGCGAGCGAGCTCGTCCGCGAACACCTTCTTGAACTCCGGCATGCTCTCCGGCTCCAGCGACAGTGCGAGCGCGATGGCGTCGTCCTTGCCCGGTGCGTTCATCACGTACACGAAGCCGCTGTAGTACATGAGCGCCGGTCCCATGAACACTGGCGCGCCCCACCCGAAGTCGGCGTCGGTGAGCGACATGCCCATCCAGCTAATGGCGCGGAGGTGTGCTCGAGATATGCCGCTCCTCGGGAGGTTCATCGCGTCCACCTCCTCCAGGTAGTCCACGAGCGAGCGCGCATAGTCGTCGCCCTGGCTCGTCGCCGCACGCGCCCGTCGTGCGCCGTAGCCGACTGGGCTGGACACCACCTCTTCGACGGTGGCCACCGTCGACGTGCGGATCACCGCGTTCCCGAAGTAGCCCTGAGGGAGCGGCGGCTCCAGGCGCGCGCGCATGTCGATCATGGAGTAGAGTCGCGTCTCCGCGTCCGGGGGGCAGCGCCCGCGCCCGGCACGCGCACTGCCACACGAGCGCCACCACGGCGCGGAAGGTGGAGGCCCCCGCGCACCGCTCCTTGAGGGCGCTCACCTGCTGTTTAGAGAGCGTGATGATGGCGCTCGCGTACGTGGACGAGGTGGCCGCGTGGACCGGTGCCGGATCCGGCTTGTATTCCGGATGGTCGTACAGCACCGAGCGCGTTGGGCGCGCGCCGAGGAGCTTGTGGTCAAAGCAGGGTGGCACAGGCGCGTCCCCGGCGGAGCCACAGGAAAGGCTTGCCCACGTCTCGACGAAGTGCGCCGCGCTCCGGGCGTCGACGACGGAGTGGTGCAGCGCCAGGCCAAGGACGACGCCGCCGCAGCGCAGGCGCGTGACCTGCGCCAGCAGCAGGACGCACGGCGGGTTCGGCGCCGGCGCCGGGGGCACGAACAGGTCGCGCATCTCGCCGCACGGCACGAACTCGTTCATCAGGTCGTCGAGCGCGTAGTGGTCAGAGCGCGCGGTGACGAATACGGCGCCCTCGCCGGTGCAGTCTATCTGGACGCGGCCGGCGCCGTCCAACCCAAGTCGGCCGGCCAGTGGATAGAACGGCACGAGAGCCCTCGATAGGCTGTCCTTAACGGCGCTGGCTGAGAAGAATCCTGCCGGGTCGCCGTTTGGCCGGTAGAAGTAGACGGTGGGTGTGTAACCCCTGCGCGCGGCGAGGTCTAGGTTAGACAGCCAGACGGCGCCCGCCGGCGTCTCCTCGGCCGGGATGACCACCTCTGTCGTCAACACCTCCACCGTCGCCATTGTGCCTCGTGTATCTCTCACTCTCTCTTTCTTATGGAGTACTATGTTCGATCGCGTGTAACGTATTGCCTCGTGTTCAGCTGCAATGCCTCTTGGTGTGGTGTTATTTCCGGTTGCTCTTTGGGTTGCTTTATATGGAGACGGGCAAGATGTAGAGTAGAATCTTCAGTGCAGGCGTGTATGTAAAAAAGAATATTCAGGAGAGTGGGAACCATTTGAGCCTTTGAGAGCACTGAAGTCAAAAATACACACGTTTTTGTTAGATTAAGACCATGCTCGTTCTTTCTTTATTGACCAGCCTGATAAACGCGCACGCACCAAATTACCATTCCAAACTTCCACCAAACAGGTGCATAAAATACACAGAACTGAAGCTACTCCACTCCGTACATAACTTGTAATCCCTATGTTCCAAATTATAAGATGTTGTAACGATTTCAATACGAACAAAATACGGATATATATGGACTGAAATGAGTATTTCTATATTCTACACACTAAAACTCATCTAAATGTAGTTTTGACATTGCGGTTCAAAATTTGAACTTATGGGAGAACCCTCGTTCGTATTCACAGGATTGTAGTTTGATATCCGTGTCGTTCTACGGGTGTCTTCAGAAAAGTAAAAGACTGTATTATAGAAGAAGAAATAGTTTGAAAATCTCGAAGATTTTCTTGTTTTTTTTAAACTTTACCTTTATAATCGCTGTAGTCCGCTTATGTATCTATAACATGTACTACTCCCTACTATAATACTAGGCAACTTAGCACGGCATATGCCGCGCCTGTGTGAGAAAATTAAAATTTGGAACTGCCGACATTTTTAAATTGCGGAAAGTTGAAAATTGGTGAAATAGATAGAAAGTTTAGGTTTAAAGAATTTCTAAGTTTTTGAAAATTGTTCGAATTGAGAGGTTTTTAAGTTTTGAATTCTTTTCACGGTTATTGAATGATCAGATTTGAAAGGCATTCAAAATTTTGGAATATTCAAATTTGAATTTTGATCATATTCCATAAATAGTCAGCGTTTATTTTTGTGTTCGTGTTGATATTTTTGTCATATTTGTAAATACCGTGGTGTGAAGAATTCAAATTCCGTTTATTTTTTGTGTTCATGTTGATATATTTGTCATATTTTCTGACGGATAGATTTGAAGTTATTATTATACTTCACATTTCACATTTCTCTTATCTTTTTATTTTGCTCAAATAATACTCCAAATATTTTTGATTTGTTTTAGACAAATGACTTCGTTATTATAAATTGGAACATTACTTATAGTTTTTAGATAAATGACTTTATTATTAAGAGAGATGTGAAACGCTTGGAGTATTGCAAAAAAATTGACTCCATTATCATTTGTTTAAGGAATTGGAACATTGCTTAAACATTACTTCCTTTTTTTCTCTTTTTCTTTTGTTCAAACAATACTCAAAATATTTCATATTTCTTTTATCTTTTGTAGATCATAAAAAATATTCGTTGAAGCTAAACAAAAACCGATCTTATATTCCATCACTTAGTAAACCCCATCCAGGACGTTGTGATTTAAAATGTGAAAATTCGTCGTAATTTGTCATCTGGAGTATCTCTAATTTTTTAGCAAATTTAAATGTTCAAATATGTTTGTAGTTTGACATAGATATTTAATTAATCTACATAATCAGGAGAAATACGCTATATAAGTATTTTGTAAATTCAAATACATTTATTTAGAGGGAATGCATTTAGGTTTTATCCAAATATTTGCCAAGTTGAAATGTTGAAAAATGTTTGTATATTGTTGCAAGTAGCTAGCATATATTTTTCTGGTCATTTCGATATTTTTTTGTATTTTTCTATTGGTTATTTTTAAAACTATTGATTATGCAATATTTTTTCTGGAATTTGTGTGAGCAAAATGGGCCCACATGTCAGGGATTTATCATTTTTCTAAGAATTTGGCGAAAAAGAATAAAAGCTGACGGGCGGGCCCCATTGCGGCGTGTGGCTGACGTCGGCAATGGCGGCAGCGGGTGCATTGAGCTCGCCGTCGCCGCATCCGCGCGAGGCAGGACGCACGGTTGGGCGCGGCGGCGCCGCTCCATTTTGGTGGCAGTACCGTCACCGGCGGCGAGCAGGGGCGGCAGAGAGAGCAGGGCTAGTGCGGCGTCGATTCCGCCGCGTGTCGTGCGGCCCAGCAGGCGAGACTCGCTGGAGATGGAGAGGACGCGGCGGCGGAGCTCCCCGCGTGTGTCGATCTGAGCGGGGAGGGCCACATCGGCGACGACGCGCGTGGGCGGCGCCTGCGACGTCGGTTCGCCTGGAGAGAGAGGAGGAGAGGGTGGGGGATTCGTTGACGCTTTTCCAGCGAGGGACCTACGTTTTCCACGAATTGCAAAAATAGGTCGCTCACATCGGAAAGCATGGGACTGAGGAGCAGTGTTTCGATCTGCGAGGGAGTTTTTATTTGCAAAAGAGGCACGGTGACCGGCTGGATACCGGGCGACGTGGCCGCCTGTGATTGGCAGAAAATCAGGCTGGTACCGTACACGGCGCTGGGGGCTGGCGTGGACGGTCCACAGCCGTCGGATCGGACGGCCCGAAAAAGCCGATGACGTGGCTCACGGGAAGGGGTCGAATTCTTCCAGCTTTTATGTATAGATCTATACGGTATTGGTCATAAATAAAAACTTTGTGAGTAACGGCAGTATTTCGTTTCCTCAAAAAAAAAAAAAGTTCGTTAACATGCCACGTACCAAACTCGTGGGCCGAATTCACCAGTACAGGCGATTTGACGGTACAAATTGCCTCGGCGTCATGGAGCAATAACAGTGCCTCCTTCACCGTTTCTCTCCAACTAGATTCCCTAGCGCGGCTTGCCGCGCGCCACCCGCCGTTGACACTGGTTTTCAGTTTACAAAATGCTATGACAAACTTTTTTAATATGACACAATAGTTATGCATAGCAAAGCTTTATAGGTTTATAGCAAAGCACAATACTCTTTACATACACAAAGTCTATACCCATTAGTCTACAGGATAAGTAGGCTCTTAATTACAACATCTGGAACATCACATAGATCGTTAACCTTAGGTAGCGACGAACATATATATAGGTAGTTCGATTAGAAACACCAATGCAGATATACTACTGATACTGATAGGTAGACGGGGATGACTGATGGAGAGGCAGGGCAAACTCAGATGGCTGATGGAGAGACATACATGATCATCTACATGTGGAGATAGTACATAGCGCACACCCATAGTTGTCATAGAAGTAAGAATCATCATAGTTGTTGTATGTGTCTTGCATTGGTGACGGAGGACTTGGGTAGTAACCTGGGAACTCATCGGTCTCACTCGAAATCAGTATCCGTGTCGTATGGATACTTACCTACTTGCTGCAGATGATCTGTTGATTCAAAGGTAAGTTGGTCATTCGCTGTCCAGGCAACACATGTAGTCATAGGAGAGTTCCTGCAGTACGTAAAGTCAGGTAAGCAATCCATAGGTGAAACAGCAAGTTGTGATTAGCTAACTTGTACAATCGGTACTCTTATTGTATTTCTGTACACTAATAATATTCCACCTAACAGCAAGTTCGAAATGAGTTCAGAACAGCTTTCATAAAATACATATCACCTTAGTATGAGTATGATCCAACATTCCACCTTTGATCTAGTCATTTTCATTGATAAGCTTCCTAACCCTCCTACTATTCTCAATCGGCTGGCTGATGTGACGATCCCCAGTCCATTTTTTCATGTCAACTCGTTGTAATTATGCTTCCACAGCTACGTGAGTCTTGTAATTCAGGCTGGGCAGACGCAATTTTTTAGCATCTCATCAGGCGGGACCATGGTCCAAATTTCAACAATCTCCATGCGAAAAGCTGGGGAATGATGTTGGAGTTAACAATCATGTTATAGCATATCGTATATATCAGGAACATAATGAATATAACTTGACATGGTCCTTAACCTAGTAAAAAATATCTGCTAAAAACGGTTTGTTTAACATGCGGAAGGCTAGAAATACCATGATGATTTACCAAGATGTTTAATTATTAGGGAAGGACAATTTACTTACATAAGCTTGCAGTAAGCGACAATCAATTTATGTGTAGAACAATTGATAAGTCAAACAAACAGCAGGCAACACGGATTAACTTACTTAAGTAAATAATCACTCTACATTCCTAGTACGTAGGAGCAAACAGGGGGCAAAACAAATAGAAGCTTCACTAATTGGGAAGCTAATAAGCTAACGAGATGATGTCCAGGGAAAAGAAATGTGTCATTTCAAGACTGAGCTAAATGCAGTATATTCTCTTTACCTAGAGCAACAATTGAGGCTAGATATGCTGCTCTATACAGAGCTGAATATTATCAAAAGACTGAATAAATAGAAGCATATTCTTTTAGAGGGAAAGAGAAGAGAAATATTGTCAAACTTGAAGACCACATATCAATGAGTACCAGAATTAAACTAACAATATTCAACATACCAGATGATATATGGGGTACCATCCGTATATGAACAATGTTAGCCATTTAGAGTGACCGAATCTTGGAAAGATATGATGGCATTCAAAGAAGCAAAAGGCTATATATGACATAAGTTTACACAAGGTAACCATGTAAGCATCGGTTCTATCCTTTGGAACTCCTAAAATGTTGCGGCATGATAGCTAGGGTGGTTGCGGTGCCTGCTCTCGCTGTGGCAGTAGCACCAATGCAGGGGTAGTAGACACAGCAGGCCTTGCTTTGCTACAACAAAATCACACCACCCACAAAGGTGCAAGCATCTCCTAAAGAGAAACATCTAAAACCTGATAATCAGTAAACAAAACTTGTGGAAGATCATTTCAAAAGCATAATTACAACCAAAATTTGCAAATTCAGATACACAAAATCACAATAGAATGTACTTATAGCTGCAACAAATAAGTATCAACCCCTAAGTTGTACCCATCTATTCTGATGTGTGCTAACAAAATCATTTTGAACATCACACGTAGTGTTACCTAGTTGTTATCTTTTTATTATGAATTAATTCATATCTCAACTAAATATTTGTGTAATTTAGAAGCCAGAAGTTGTTACAAAAATCCCACAACATGATGCTTATCTGATTGTACTAACTGACCAAATAGTGAAATCCCACATATGACTAAAATTGTAGATCAAGTGGAAATATATATTTAAAAGAATATTTTGCAAATGAAAATGTAGCTATCTCAACGTCGTGCTAAATAAATTGTATTTCACATCTTATGCAGGTAACTTAGTACTTAGTAGGTGTCTTCTTTCTTTGGAACATCCCCATTCCGCCATACGGAAATTGTGTTGCGCCCCTTTTGAACTGAACAAATATGCATTTTAGAAGCCAAAAACAATGCAAAATAACCAACGGGTTGATGCTCAATTGATTATACTCTTGATATCGTTGTTGAACACTCAGATCCTATCGACAATTATGCACAATTCCTTCGAACACATGGATTAATTTTTTTAAAGGAAGCAAGCTGCTCCTTGTAACCTTGTTCCGTGCAACAGTGAGGCAGATAGGAGGTTAAGGAGATTGAGTTCATACCTACGGCAGGCCAACACGTAAAACTCAAAGAAGAAGCACTTTCTCCATTAGGACCTGATTCCCCACATATTTGAGCTGTATCCCATCCATAACTGCTCACATTTATGCACCTTATGGCTCCTCTGTTTCGATCTGGATGCTTGCAATTGTATAGAGTAAACAATATCAGAGCCAACATCGTAACAGCAGAGATTTTTTTAAGGCAGCAATATATCCTTGTAACCTTGTTCGTAATAGGGGGTTTAGGAGATGAGTTCATACCTATGGCAGGCAAGCACGCAAAACCCAAAGAAGAAACACTTTATCCATTAGGGCATCATCCCCACACCTTTGAGCTGTATTCCAACCGGGACCCCCACTCATTTCTGCACCTGATGTGCAGAGAGCGGAGAATGTTGCTGTGTAGGCATGGACTGGAGATGAGCAGCAGCAAGGATATTGTTGTGTAATCAATTCGAAAAAAAAGAATCTGCAAAACATAGAAAAATAGCACAACCAAGTTGTACTTGTATTGGAAGGCAGTAAGGCACACAATATTACAGACCAAGATTAGTAGTACAGGATGTAGAACAACCATCAGAGGTTCTGCACACGTATTTGCATCCACATATAGCAAAAACAATGACATGTTCAGCGAGCAAGAAGGAAATCTACTTAAAAAAATACTACTGGTAATACTTGATATACTACTTAAAAAACTTTGTTCCAGATTATAAGCGTTTTGGCAAACTGTTTTACCTAGCCAAAACAGATTACATTAATGGAACAGATCGATATCTCGTAAGTACAATTTTTGTGATCTAAGATATAATCCCACATGAAATATGGAAATAATTAATGGCATTAGCGTCACAATGAATTCACCGTCCAAAGTTTATAGTCAATATAATTTTGTGCAGCGTCACATCACAACAACAGCAAAAAAAACCTTAAAACTATCAATAGAAGAACAGTGATAGAGGAAAGCACTCAAACGCCAAACATCTAATGCAATGATCAATAGTAACTTTTGAGTTCCAATAAAAGAGGAAAATATTCCATCAAAGAAAGACGGGCAACTCATATATAGATAATAATATATAGGAATAAAGACGGACGACACATATTAATTACCCATGTATGCCACTCATAAACTTCCTAACCAGGATGAATGCAATTGCAGCATTGACGGACAATGCATTAGTACTCGGAATACTTCAATAATGAGAAGACATTAGCAGGTCGTGGTGCATTATAGCAGGGGAGGTCTGCTCTTCTTCATTCTTTTACCTCTGCTCAACCAAAGGATAAAAAGGTATACCACAAAATATGAGTAGTAAATTGGACATAATCTGGTAGATAATGTCTTAACCATGCATACATTTAGTCTATGGCAGTCTCCCATAGCAAATACTGTTACTGCGGTTCATATCAGACCCAACATGTGCTTTACACAAAGGCATCTAATATTTCAGAGCTTACAAATGGAGATGTGGAAATTGGGAGAAAATCAAAATGAGTGCATCACACAAGCACAAACAATATTTCTAAACCTACTGCAGACAAACCTGCTATCGTTCATTGAGTGTAAATTGCAGAATAAAGACAAACCTGGGAGAAACATGGTTTTGATATAGTGGCATACATAAAAAAATTGAGGATGCATACATTTTGTCATATAGAAGGATCCCGTGACAAATATAATAAATAAATCAACTATTCCGTGAAAAAGATGACCATGCTAAGATTGGGTTCACAAATCATCCTTATTTTGATCTAAATTACAGTAAAGAAGAGCTAACCAGAAATCTAAATAAAAATAGTCACCTATTTTATTTCCGAGAGAAACATGGTTTTCTGAATTAGTTCAGAGGAATAGTGGCTACAAAGGAATAGTGGCTTTCTGAATTAGTTTAGAGGAATAGTGGCTACAAAGGAATAGTGGCTTTCTGAATTAGTTCATGCAAAATCATTCGTGAGCAATCAATTGCATGATTTTGCCTGAACCATAGTCCACTAAGAACAATAAATAATGGGCCAAGAATATTCCCTTGCTACACCGGATAGAAACTCACTACCAGTGGCATTCACTTAAATATGATTGAAGAACCATAATTGATTAAGTTGAAGGTAATTTTTAAACCAGCTTTATTCAGTCTATTAGAAGGCAAGAATGCACAATAATTTACTAACAGGGCAAGAGATACCAAGAACCCTAACATAGTCGTTGTCTTCCTTGTTTGATCAAGCATAGGGTTAAGCGAAAAGAAAAATTGTGGATAAATGCATGTACCCCAAACCAATTACTCGTAAAGCCCTACAAATATAACAGGAGGCACTACTACTTAATGCTCTAGAGATAGAAGCAACGGTTTGTTCCCCTGAGCTGGTGGGTATATAGACTACCCCGAAATATTCAAGGATATGATGAGTTTTGGCAAGCAAACCCTTGGCTATAAATTGCAACCAAATCATTTTACACTCAAATATTAAGACGAAGTTAAATAATAGGAAGATAATTTAATGTTCTCATGATTTTTTCACACATTTCAAAGTGAAATAATTAGGAGATTTGTGGTTCACTCTTGTACATTTCAAGGCTCCTACATGGAGCCACATTCAGCAAAGCCATCAACTAATCTGAAGTGCAGACTCAATTTAAATAGACCTATATGTGGACAGTTAAAACAAACAAATTGTTAATACTCATCTCCTTCTCAAATAGCTGGAATGCAAATGACCAAGATGATGAACAATATAAACCAAGAAATGGTTGACCAGGTATTACTTGGTAAGATACGAACCCAAAATTAGCCTCAATTAAATAACAAAACACAAAAGGTACAGTCAATGGATTTATCAGATTATTCATATTGTGCAAGCTGTAGTTACAAACTCCAGTTAACAAATTTCAGAAACAGAATATACGTAAATGCTAACCAAAATCAAATCAAATAACATTCCATTTCACATACATGGGACATAGCATGAGTATTTTCACCTGAAGCTTCGACAAACAATTTTGGTGGTGCGCCACCGTTGACCACGACACTTTCATGATGTACCTCACCGGCGGATCTGAATACAATGAAGAAAAAAAGAAGGAGGGCAAAAGTTAGGCATGCATTAGAGGCTAGCAAAAATAAAATATCTTAGCACACATAGTAAGATGCTCGACAAAAGCTATAAGCCAGGAAATGGTTGACCGGGCATTACTTGGTAAGATACGAACCCAAAATTAGTTTCAAATAAATAACAAAACACAAAAGGTACAATCTATGCATTTATCAGATTATTCTTAATGTGCAAGCTGTAGTTACAGACTGCAATTAACAAATTTCAGAAACAGAATACACTCAAACGCTAACCAAAATCAAATCAAATAACAATCAATTTCACATACATGGGACATAGCATGAGTATTTCACCTGAAGCTTCAACAAACAATTTTGGTGGTGCACGCCTTCGACCACGGCACTGTCATGATGTACCTCACCGGTGGATCTAAAGACAATGAGGAAAAACGAAGGAGGGCAAAAGTTAGGCATGCATTAGAAGCTAGCAAAAATAACAAATTGCAGCAAACATAATAAGATGCTAGACAAAAACAACAATTTTCCCAAAATTACTTACTTACACCATGCGTGCAGACCGACATGATAGAAATTATGTACAATTGGATGTGAGCAAGCAACAAAACCACGCACATTAAAGTTAGGTAGACTACATATAACCTTCATAAGCAGAGGATGGTAATTATCAGGATAGAGCACAGCAATGCACATGCTGACATAGACAAAAAGGTCGAATCTTATACTCTGGTCAATGTTAGCTTGGTACAATATAGATAGGTGCATTGTATTTATAGTTCACTTAATATACCGCACTGCAGTAACTCTGTACACCTTTTTCTTATTAGTGAGCTAACAGCAAGAAGTAAAACAAAAAAATATTAAATCAGCAAATGAACCAACCTCACATGGAAATCGTTGTTGTACTAAAACGAAGAACAAACTGCAAATCAAACACAGGAAGACACATAAGGGGATATATAAACCGCTTTTAGCTATCTAAAAGTGTACCATCTAGGAACATGCTCCCGGGAGAAAGAGAGGCAATTAGAAAGGGACCAGAGAATGGACCTCAATAACCATGAGGGATGTAGCTAGAATCGCCAATGTGCATAATCTGGAAATATGTAACCATTAGCCTATATATCCTATTGATGGAGCATATAATAGTGTAATAAAGCATTATATAGAAACATGCAAAATTTGGCCAACTAATGTAAGAAATAAAAGGAGTTCACAACCTATATCAAGCAAAAAAAAAGTGTACAATCTAGCCCGCACCACGTATTTTCCGCATAAAAACAATGCCAAGGTCAAGAAACAGATAGTACACGAATTCATCAGATTAAATTTCATATATAAAGTAAAATATATATGCTCTATACTTGGACTGCGCTTACAGAGTGCTCCAAATCGAGGGATGCTTAGTTAAAAGGTAAACTCAGAAGGTTAGTACAATTTTTTTTGTAAAAAGGCAAAATCTGTTACCAGCAAAATCACAACCGATGCATTAGGCATGAAACAAAAAAAGAAAAAAAGAAATGAGCAACACAGTAAAAGGAGGTCATAGGCATCTGTTCTAAGGAGGGACATCTGAATGTCCCAAACTATATGAATATATAATCTTAAAACTAACAATTGTACAGGATAGGCTGGGGTGTGATAATAAAGCAAGCACACAGTTTCTGCTTATGAATTACACAAAATTATTTTGTATACCAAAGAAATAAAATACGAAGTAACAAATAAAATTCGTAAATAAGAGCGGTTTTGCACTTACTCCAGGGCTAATATTTGATACTCAATTTAAATAGTCCGGACCGATAATTAAAGTACAAATGATAATCCTAAAAGATTTCAGTTATCAGATTAAATTCAATGGCCTCTATGATCTGATCGTCTTGCGTCTTAAGGTAAAAATAACAAACAACCGGATTACCCATGCAAGCAGCAAAAAAAAACAATATGGATGTGCCTAAACCGAAACAACACCAAAAGGTCCAAAATAAACGTGCAGCACAGCGGCAAAACTCAAATTGGTACGGCTACGCCTAACCGAAACATCACAAAAGATTGCACTGATAATGAAAAAGTCAAACATAAAATGCCTACAGTATCTATATTAATTGAAAAAAATCTCCCAATTAGTTGCCACGTAGATCCATATGTGGGACCTACTTTGTAATAAACTATCTTTTTAGGTACAGCAAGAAATAAAATCCTCTAGCCCAGGTTAGAGAAAGATTCAATGATAAGCCACAAAAAAATCAATTCCACAAGCACCTTGTGATATCTCGATTAGATTACATATGTATAAGTAACGGAGAGAATCCTTACATGGAAATTCAGAGCTACAACTCAATGAGTGCACTCTTGTCATCTTTCCAGAAGATGAGAAGACCATAGCCTGAAATATGAATAAACATATGTAGTTTCTATAAGGAATAATCATCAGATACAAATAACTGAAAGTACAGATCTTAAGGGTGATTCTTAAATAATCCATGGTTCAAAACAGAATGCACCTTTTATTCAGTTACCTGTTACAGGACAAGTCGTCCTAGGAAGTGCAATGGAAGCACCATTCCGTGGTCGATGCACTCAGTCTTCAAATGGCCCTTCTTCATATATTACCAACTATATGATACTGCAACCACAAAATAAGAGAGAATGCAAGTTTAGAGAATAAGAACTGCTACATGGAAATATCTCAAAATGTATGCCCCTGTCAATTTAGAAAAGCAACAGAAAAACAATGAGGTTCAGTGGCTTAAATTATTTGCGGAAACTTTTCTGTCCGGCATGCCCTAGTAAGGGAATGCATACTTAAATTCACAATGTATAAGAACGCTAGGGGGATATGAGCATGAATTAGGACCAAATAACTCACTCAACAAATTTACCTACATATATATATATATCTCTAGATCAAATAACTCATGCACCAAATTTTCGTACAAATCAACCTACACCAAGCATTGTAGTGCCGAAAACCTTGGGCACTAATATTTCAAGAGTCCATACTTACCCTCGAACAGACCAGATAATTATTATAACATTTAAGTTACAACATAGCCTCATGTGTGATGCAATATTTAGTGTTATGTAATTCATATGCAACCAGACGTAGAAAGTAAATGCGTCCAAGTACCTGCAGCACAGCAATGTTCATATCATTCATCCTATGATAGTAAGGGAATTATATATAGCATACATAACTTTCCACATCTAACAGATATTTAGAAAAAAGCCAATACCAAATGTACTTCGTGAAGTTGAAAAATTGGTCCCTTTCTCTGAATTTTACTTTCAACTAATTCCTCATCAATTTTCTGAGGAAAAAGACAACCATGATCGTAAATTGATCTGCACTGCAGAAACGAAAAAAAAAGAAGATGGAAAAAGCCAAAGCGACAATAGCGCCAGCAAGCTCACACCGTTAGATCAACCTCAATATTCACCGGAGGATATAAACAATGCCGGTAAAGAAGAGGTTCGAGTAACTGAATACTCAGTATTGGTTGAGATGTACCTGAACCATAAGCAATGTATCTGCTCTAGGAATCATAGAAGACCATCCTTTTGATTGATCGAGATAAGATAATAACTTCAAGATAGACCACTTCATATCTATGGTACCTAATTAAAGGAATGTCACAAAATGGCAATAAGTTAACCATCATGCATACACAGATTTCCAGATTTAGATCACATCCATACAACAACTCGTCCATACATCCAATGTAAGTCGCATAGTTTCCTAGATTAGTGCATACAGGACCAGAACTAATCACAAACTAATACGAAGGTGAACCTTATTAATCCCATCATGCAAATATGAAACTCGTTCAGTGTTCTCATTAAGGTAAACATCACTGAAAACGAAACTCATTATTTTCTAGCAACTAACAGGCTAGTGAAGCAAGATCGACAAACCTAGATCCATGTCCATGGTGGCATACTGGTCCCTCATGGCTGCACCGCCAATTTCAGCAGTGTGAGCTCTGCCTCGCTGCACGGCCAGTGGCTGTGACACCGCTCCAGCTGCATCAAAGAAATTGATTTCCTGCTGTGACTTCAGTTGTAGGAAGAAGGACATTGATAGTGAACTAAGAGAGAGAAAGAGAGAGACCTGAGATTGATGCGAGGACGATGGTGACACAGACGAAAAAAGGACGACGGCAGCGACACGATCCATCTTGATGAGAACGACGGCATCGATTCGGCGCCCTAGAATCATATTCCGATGGCCTCCTTCCGCTCCCGTGTGAGGTTTTGGTGGAGGAGACAGAGCTCGGCCAGCCGTTGTGCGCGACGAAGAGCCAGGGACGAGGGCAGTAGATCGAGGGAAGTCAGTGGCGGAGATCATGTAGAGACGAACCGTAATGACTATGGAGATGGCGGCCCATAGGCGCACGAGCGGGGTAGAGAAGCAGGGATGGTGGCGCAGAGGAGGAGGCACGTACCCGAGGAAGAAGATCTCCACCAGCCTATGCGCCAGCGCCCGCGCCAACGCCCGGCCGGCGCGGCGGCGCTCCGGCGCCGACAGCTTGTGCAGCCGACCCACCACCACGCACGGGCTCACCGGGCGGTGGCGGCGCGAGGGCGGCGAGCAAGAGGAGGAGAAGTGGGGATTGGTACACGGGAGAGGATGGGGATTGGGTATTAGGTTTTCACCGCGAGCAGTAGCTGCGCCCTTTCGCGACGCGAAGAGACGACGGGCACACGTGGCCGGACCCCATGACGCGCGCGCGCAATGGACGGCGCGAAACGGACCGAGAAACACACCCTCCTGAGGCGCTGCAGAGCGGGACCGACGCCTTTTGGCCCCAGTGGCAGCGAGCAGTGAAAAATGACAAAAAGTAAAACCAAGAATCGACGGCGCAGATCGCGCGGTAACTGGTCGATCCAACGGCCGACGTGCGCTGAGCTCTGTGAGGCCTCCCAAAGGTCTCGAGGTTTACCTCTTTAGATGGCAAAACCTGACCCAAATCAAACAAGACAAGAGGATAGAGAGGAAGAGGAGAGGTGAGTCGTGGGAGACCTGTCAGACAGATCAATGTGGTGGGTGATTTGAGTTGCGTTGGAAACATCGGAGCGTTCTGAAACTACGACTTCGACGTGCATTTTGGCTTCGCCGTCAACAACTTCGACGAGGACGAAATTGATCCCCAGCTGCATCACTCCTTCCAGGTAAACAGAATACTGGTTTGCGAAATGCCCCTTTCTCTACCCAGCTCCTTTCATCAGATGCACCTCTTTGACATGGCACTTGACCACAAGGTGTTTGATATAATGTGTGAAGGGAACACTTAAGTTTATCTCTTTTCATCGCACTGTGGTATTTATAGTTGAACGGGTATACAGTGATACAGACGATCTGACTACATATTGTTGGATGGAATGCCAATGGTCCTGAACTAGGACACAATACATCGTGTGTCCTTACTATCAGTATACCTGCTGTCGTTGTGTACGGATTTTTTCCTACAAGACACTATTTGCAAATTCATATCTCTCCAATGATTTTAATAGACTGTAACATTGGAACTGTAGTAAGAGTTGGTCTCTCCGGTTTCTCCATTTGAGTCTGATAGATAGGGTTATTGTTTTCTTCTATAGCAAGAGTACAGATGAGTTCAGATATTGACATAAGTCGTCTATTCACGACCTGCATATTCCATCCCGTCGTGCATTTTGAGAGTATATTCACTGTCAGTGTAAAGGCATATTGCAGTTTTGCATGGGTGAACAGACACACAGCATACTGTTGCATGCTTTGCATTTGAAGGAAAAACTCCGAAAATAATCAGCATGCATTTCCCATGAATCAAGATGTGAAGATAATCAGTATGTTGCAGAACTATGTATACTATGTAGATCGGTATCTGGGAATGAGAAAAGAACCAATAATCCTGAAAAACACCCGAGGTAGGACTCATCCATCTGCCTAGCTTTTATTTTTTAGAAAAAAAACTAACTGGATATTCTTTTTTTTCTCATCATGGCATATAGATATTTTGTGGACCTGTATTGTTCTGGACTTGAAGATTCGTATTTAAACTATCTCATGCAGTACTGATTTGTGAACATTGATTTTTCATAGTATTACTCATGGAATGCCTTGTGATATATGGGACGAACAAACAAACCTTATACAGTGCTCTCAACTTTCAGGCTAGATACTTTCATTGATGTATTGTCTTTGCTTCCCACGCCAACACAGATTCCTATGTGTTTTTTCAATGGTTTCCTCCTTACATTATAGTATTTCTTGTACTATTGTTCATTGAAACAATCAAGTTACCTCTTAAATTTCATGACCGTTGCAGTGTGTAATCTTTTTTATTTTACCATGCCATCCACACAGTCAAATGTTGAATCCTTGATCATTTAATACTGCCATGGAAGATGGAAGAGATAGCAATTTGAGAGAAGCTGTAGAACTATCACTTGGCACCATCCTTTAGGTAACATTATACCTCTCATATTGCTTTGTTTTCTTATTGATCAGTACCTTTTGCCTTAAAGTTTATCTGTTTCAAACAGTGCTGCTCACAAATTCAGTATTCCACGATTTCTAAGGGAGTTGCAGCAAAAATAAAACTAACTACAATGTTGCATTGTTGTTTTAACTTTGTCATTCACTTCCTAATTTTCAACAACTATAGAAACATCAAACAACATAGAGATAACTAAGTCTTGCTGCATATGACCATATTATCTCTATAGTCATAGAGCGACGATAACTGAATATGTTTTCTGTTTCTGAATAAATAGATTGAAATGACTTTAAGCACGCAATCTATTGGAAGATTTATGAACAATATTTATATTATCGCTCTTAATCTGTATTTCCAGCATTGTTGTACCCTGTAGTCAGAAAGTTGCCTTCTTTTCTTCAGATATTGTGTTAAATATGATGGAGAAGAATCCAGGGCTAAAAATAGCCTGAGTAGATTATTATTCTAACATCATGTCAGATAGCACAATATGACATTTGAACAAGGTTCTCATTCTCTTTTCATTTGTTTAAAGTTCTACATCTTGTATCTACTAAGTTAAGCATCTTTTGAGCCTCCACGTTTATCCTCATGTCCGGAAAGTATCTATCCATTCGATTTGGCTGGTCGTATCTGTTAGATTAAGACTTGACATCCAGTTCAGCACGGCTCCTCTCCCTTTAGGCTCAATAACTTCACTATTTTCAGGGCGGTTGCCTCCCTTTAGATGGTGCTCTCACCGCGTCACATTTTCACCCCTTCGACGGTGGCCGGATGTGCGTTGATCCTCCTCTTCTCCGTGTCTTGCACCTACCAGACCCATCTCTCATCATGACGCCTACCACACTGCCAGGTAGCTGATTATGTTGTCTTCTGGTTTCTTTGCCTGCTAGAGTAATGGCCAGACTGAAACCTATATGAGAAGAAACAGGTTGCTCACTGGCAGGCGGTAGTCTAAATGATTCGTCATAACTGCCCCTCTTTCCAGTCTGTACCATCTTATGATGAGATATCAGAATTATCAATATATGATATTGGTTACAGCTTCACTCCTCTGTCTCTTAATTGGCTAACAGCGCCGGAATTACCGATAACACACACTTAACCCCAATGTCTACACCTTCTACGTGTTTATTGAAATTATAAATAACATCGTTCATATGATTTTTTTCCATCCATCCATGATGGCTTCAACAAGGATACATGGCATTCGGCTTTCACCAACTCCACTGCATCTAATATTCAGCTTTATCCAGAGTTCACATCATCTCCAAGCATGTGACAAGCTATTTGCAGTTCAGAGTTCATATCATCATCAGGCCTATATTCTATCATAGTTTAGAAGTTTTTCTTGGAAAATGAAAATTTTAAATGCTGCAATTATGATTAAATTGTGCTTTCTTAAAACCCCTTTCTCCTGTTATTTTTCATGTGAAAAGCAAGGCAGACGTTCTTTTTTGCCTATCTTATATAGTTATAAAGATATATTGGAACCTATGAGGAACTACTAATTGTACTGGTCTTAGACCCTAACATATCCAATATTACCAAGGAAATGTGCAACTTCTTCAAGTTTGATATTTATACCACCAGTAGAAATACACTTATTGGCAGTGCCACTCGTCATTGTGGCGTGCCAGAAGCCACAGTTGGACACAGCACTAGAAATACCATTTAGGTGTCGAAATGTGGTACACCACTACTATCTAGCTGGTAATGGCGTGCCACCATCAGGACCACGCCACTAGTCTGGGGCAGAATTTAGCGGTGGCGCAACACTTCTTTGACACGCCACTGGTAGCCACGTAGGGGTGGCCTGATGTGTCTCTGTAAATGAACACCATCGATACAATTGCTGCATGAAATTGTCGGCACCCACTGGGGAACCGGCGAGAGCTGAGTGCGCCCTTAATTAAGCTGACCACTTGACCGCCGACTTGAGACACTAACAGGGTTCGCCGGCTTGTCGGGGTCGTCATGAGAACACTGGACATGTCAGATCCGATAGGTGGGTCAGCCATGTCAGCGTTTCGAGTCGCCCGTCACATGATCCTCTTAGTTAATGACGCAGCCACCACTCACCGGTTCCTCAAGCGGGAACCTTCCAATCCCCAAGCGGCGGTGACGGTGTTGCTCCACAAACAGGCATTTCATGCCATGGCGCACCGCTGCTATATAACCCCCTTTAGGCGGTTTGTAATATATTCAGACTTTCCCAATAATTATGAGAAAAGATATACCAGTCGCCAGTGCATCATGATACCTATGTGGGAGCATGGTCCAGTTTATTATAAAAGCATAAGCTTATAAGTAGAGCAAACAGTAAAACACATCGACAAGGAAAAACAACATGCTGACGAACAGAACACGTAGTAGAAGCTCAATGATCTGTTGCAAATCTCGACTGGCACTTGCAGCGACCAAGGGATGATCATGCGTCCACGGCAACCGGAGACGACGATGGCACTGCTGCGGATGCTGCCCCCTTGGGTTTAACCTGGCCGTCTCCTTTCTCCTCGGACAGGCAAGCGTCGCACTCCTGAATCCAGAGGTCGGCGAACTCACAATCCCTATACCGCTCGAACCAGGGGCCACCTGATGTGTAGTGTATGGCACGCGGCATGGTCCCTGTGACATCCTCGGGGTCGACGCGGTTGTGGCCGACGAGGAAGTTCCACGTGAAGGGCACCTCACCGACCTCGGCGTCGTCAAGCCACGCGAAACGGTGCAGGTGAGCGCCGCTTTGCGTGCTGACGGCTTCGGGGGTGAGCGCGGCTCGGTTCTTGGGGTGACCGCAGTTGAAGAGCACCATGGAGGACCAGTTCTTGCGCGGGTATAGCGTTTGCACGGCTCCGTCCATCTTGGTGGCCTCCTTGGGCGCATAGTCGTGGTGCACACATAGCACGGCGTACCGTGGGTCGGCCATGCGCGCCAGCTCCGCGACATCGGCAACGAAGAGGAAGTCACAGTCGATGAAGAGCGCCCAGCCATGGTAGCCGGCGAGGTGGGGCGTCAGGAAGCGGGTGAAGGAGAACTCGGTGCTCTCCGTCGGGCCGCGCTCCCGCCAGTACAGCCCCGCCTCGCGGAGCTCCTGCTGGACTATCGGAATCACCTCCAGCGGCACAGAGGAGCGGCGCAGCAGCGAGCGACGGCACACACGATAAGCGATGTCCTCGCGAGAGTCGTAGCCCACGAAGACGCGGAATGGCTCGGCCTTCGCGTCGGCACCGGCGCCAGGGACGGTGAGGTGGGATGCTGCTGGAGGCGACATTTTCAGACGCTATCACGTAAGAGCGAGACAAGTTGATGCTACGATAGCTTGCCCGGGTTATCAGGTCCATGGGGTGGCGCCTTTTATAGGCAGCCGTTGATGGTGCCTCGATTGCGCAGGATATTTTCCTCAGTATTATGTCATTGTTTTTTACATTCAGTTGTGTCCATTCTCTTTTACTTCAAGCTGTCTAAAGTGGTTAGCTGCCTACAGTTGCGTTAGACACTGCAATCTTATCTTACTACTAGTAAGATTTATGAAAATGGGAAGGTGCTGAAGACTAGTGGCGGCATCTTTGGACGGCATAGCTTATGCCGTATGGGGCCGCAGGCAAGTGAGTGTGGGAGATAAATAAAGGGATGCGCAACTTGCACCAAATGATGCCACTTGAATATTTGAATAGCCTCTGCGAGTTATCACGTGCAGAACGAGTTATTCGTGGCTCTCTTCGTCGCTCTCTCCCGACGTGGGCGACCCAAACCATAGCCGCTGCCACCCCTACTTCCCCTCGCCACCGCCTACAAGTTGCACGACCATAATAGCGGCGGCGAGGTCTATACCTACAAAGCTTCTTGCAATGAGGGTTCTGATGGCGAGGCGGCGGACAGTGATAGCGGACACGCGAGTAGCTCTTTCCTCTATATTCATCTCCACATGTAGGTTTTTTTTTTAGATAAGGGGGTGCGGATCCCCCTCCACATGTAGGTATCTCATCCCTTCCAAGATATCTGAAATATTTCTTTGTATTGTGCAGATTGCATGGTGTTCATCCTTGTATTTGCTGGCATGGATATTGTTGACTTGTTGTAGATTTTGTGCAGAAGATAATAAACAAGGCAGCACCCGTCCACATGATATCTTAGCAGAGGGCCTATCAGCAGAAAGTAACTCATATTGTCGATTGATTCTTAATGCACCTAACTTCGAACTATCTACTGGAACTGATGCTTGGTATTCTGGATTTATCTACAAACAGGATAAAGTTTACTAGACTCGTCTAGTACATATATATGTGTATATGCCTTATATCGGACTGGAACTGTAGGATGTTTTTTTGCGGCACAAGGTATTTACTCTCAGATCATAACATTCTAAGTGTGGTCCAATTGTTAATAATTTACCGATTATTTTTTTTCTCTGCAGTCGTCATCAGCATATATTTTTTGGGAAGTTTTTCGAAGCAGAATATCATAGAGAGCAAGAAAGTCCGTAGAAGCAGTGAACCGGATAGTAGATGCTTTCAAGACCTAACAGATCAATTCCCATTAGTTAGGAATTACAGATGGACATTATATGAATTATCCAGTCGTGTATGTAAATTTTAAAGCACGTACATTTGGCTTGTACAGTACATTTACCATCAAATGATATCATAGAATTTTTCTACAATGTACTGTGTTTTTGTAATGCTTTTTTTTATGGCTGGATTTGAATTTAGTCGTATGAATGCAGCCGTGTGCTAGTTGATTACGAAGATTTTAAGAAAAATATATATTTTTTAAAATCCTTCCAAGGACGCAATTAAAGCGACTAAATGTTGGTAGAGACGATATGGTGGGCATCTACAAAGCGCCTCTATTTGCATGAACAAGGTTTTAAAAACGTCTCTTTTATTTCTGAGATGCTTAGAGTGCTTAAGGTATTTGAGACGGTGCATAACAAGATGCTCCTACGACACTTGTCTTTACAACCACGTAGAGATGAAATTTAGGGTCTTTAGCTTACAAATCAGTCGACTCTACATGGACTTTTTGTTGTAGTGTCATCTTCAACGGGTTCAATCCATCTTGATCTTGTGATTATGGACGGCATTGGCAATATATAACTCTGATCTTCTATTTTTGTCACCACCTCTTTAAATTTTCGGTTTTTTCTCTTCAACTAGGTCTAACTTCTCGACACAATATTGCAAGTCGGTTTCACATCCACTGTAGTTATCTCAAACTAGGGAAATTGGCGCGGCGGCACGCCGCGCCCGTGGTGTTTTGAAATGCTTGAATCCATTGCGATTTGTTATTTGAAATGTTGAAATTGTTGGAAAGCTGGAATCCGTCGGAATTTGTTATTTGAAATGTTGATTTCCGTCGGAATTTGTTGCTTAGAGTATGTTCGAATATTTAGCAATTTGAAATGTTTAAATATGTTTAGTTTAACGATTCGTAGGAAAAAAATAAAAATCGAAGAATAACAAAATTCTGACATGAAATGTTGAAAATCTTGAATTGATGAATTCCGTCTGAATTTGGTATTTGGAAAGTTGATTTCCGTCGGAATTTGTCGCTTAGAGTTTTTCAGAATATTTAGCAAACTGGAATGTTTAAATTTGAAACGTTGGATTCCGTTGAAATTTGCGCTTAGAGTATTTTCGAATATGTAGCAAGTGTATTTGAAATGTTGGCGGTCAAAAATTGTATAGTTTTTTTAAAACAGTTAAATTCAAAATAAAAGTTTACGTTTAAGAAATACTTTGCCGTCTGTAGTTTTAGAGAATAGTGAAAACCAAAAAAGCTGCTGCCGTGCCCATGTATTGTGGTGACACAACAAAATAAATTGGAGAAGGTCGAATTGTTGCAGGATATGAAGAAATTTAGATCAAAATTACGTTGGCACCCAAGATTGTTTTCAGGAAGTACAGAGCCCGCCGGAGAAGGAGGCGAGAGGGGTCGGGGGTGACCGACTCGGGGAAAATGCAGTCGATTTTGGTTTTTTGGAGTATTGAAATTTGGATTTTGGTCGTACGCCATAATAAGCAGCCCCTTTTTCCTGTGTTCGTACTGATATATTTGCTGTTTTATTTTCCTGACCGTGCGGCTGATTTTAATTTTGGAAAATGCTAACGTTTTTAAGTTGCGCTGTTTTCGAAATTACTGAAATACAAAGAGAGCTTACTGTTGAAGATGTTCATACTTCGAATATTGTTCAAAAAATGGGAAGTTATTCGGATTTGAATTCTTCTCACGTTCGCAAATAGGTCAGATTTGAAGTTTTTTTTGTAAATTTCAAATTTTCAAAATTCAAATTTCGTTCGAATGCCGTAAATAGCATGCATTTATTTTTTGCTCATGTTGAAATATTCTTAATATTCTTAATATTTTTGTGCTGCACGTATTTAAAGTTATTGAATTTACAAATTTTTTTGCTTTTTTTTTGGAAATTCTTTAAATAACCTTGGTGAAAAAAAATAGAGCTGACATCCCGGGCCCACTGTGACGTCGGGCTGACGTCACAGGGGCCGGAATCTGGTGTGGCGGTGGCTTCGACGCCGGTGGCGAAAACCCGCGCGTTCCGGGTCGCGCGTGCGCGCGGCGGACGCGCCTCGACGCGCCGCGCCCGGACGTGGTGACTGCGCACGGAGGCGGCGGAGACCCGCGGCGCGGAGGCGGTGATTCCGGCGCGCTGACGGCGCCCCGGCACGCGGCGCTGGGCGAGAAGGGAGAGCAGGCTGCGGCGCACCTCGCAGTGTGCTTGGATTGGAACTGGGAGGGCCGTGGTGGCGGCGGAGCACGGCGGCGGCGGCGTCGCGACCGCGTGGGAGAGAGCAGGAGAGAGGGGGGATGTGGCGGCGTTTTGCAGGGAAGTCCCTGCGGTTTCAGAAATTTTCAAATTAGCCCTTCTGCGCGTAAAGGCTGGGATCTCTCTGCACCTGATTCATCAAATGTAGAGCCACCGAATTTGACAACCATGGTGGCGTGTCCTAAATCAACCTAAATCGAGCAAAATGAAACCAAATCGATCAAATCCGAGCTAAATCAATCAAAACAAAGACTACACAAATATAAATGAGAAGAGGGGAGAGGAGAAGAGGCTCACCGAGGCGTTGGTGCGTTGGTGGAGAGTTGCGGTGGTGGATACGGAGGAGAGAATTGCCGTCGTCGGCGTCCGGCGGCAACCGCGTAATGGTGTAACTGGTCAAGCTACGTCTCTGAATTAATTCGATGCAGTCTTTGCATCCACTTTTTTTTTTTAATTTTCCACGTATATTAAACCAACACAGAGTACACGACTACATCGATTATAAAAACAAACCTAAAATGGACTAGCGAATTTATGAGATCTTCAAGCCCTTTTTTCATCCATGACATAATCTTGTACTTTCCTGAAGGCAGCCATAGAACAACGCCAAAACCACCAAACCAAAGACCTGTAAATACCACCGAAGGTTCTCCCTTTTTAATTATGAGCCGCAATGCCAAATCTTTGTGCACGCACGCAGCCATTAAATTAATCAAGCAACATCGGCAGGAGCACCACCACTGATATTTCAGGGACAAATAACCGAACCACGTTGTCGACGTCGTTGGAAGCCGAGAGAACGAATCACCATTGCCGAAGACGTAGTAGCCGGGATAGATATCGCGAGGACCAACCTCCTCGCGGCCACAATGAGAAATAATCCAAGATTGATCTGGCGAAATAAGATCTGAAGAACTATACCTAGACAACTTAATCTTCCAAAGCCCCCATTGACGTCAGGAAGGATATCTCGTCGTCGAATGAAGCGTCGGAGATCACTTATTGCAGACGATATCATCTCCATTAACAAAGAAGATGACGACCAAAACCAAGGTTTAACATTAAGGACCTTCGTATAGCGCCATGCGCAGGTCCAAGGTCCCCACCCCTCCTAGTGCCAGAACGGCAACTAGAGGAGGCGAGGACCCATCAAATCTTTGCCGACGGTGACAATGAACCTGCAGATGACACCGGCGGCGACGGCTATGACAGAAATAGTTTTCTTCTCGCAAGCAGGAATAAATCCAGCGCAGATCCTTTGGCAAGAATCCCTCCATTCACTTGGATGACTGGAAAGAAGTCGTCTTTCTATTACCCAGAGAAATGGAAGTGCAAGAATAAACAACTCTCTGTCGGAGAAGTAAGAGGCAACCTTGGTGCCCATCCATGTTTTTGATAAAACACGTAACCTATCCCGTAATCCAAATCCAATTGTAGGCTATACACATATTCACCACAACTTCAACAACGAGTCTAACACACTGATTTTGTCTGTTGATGCTTTCGCATGGGAGACGCTTATCTCAGTGTTTTTTTTTTTGAAAAGGGAATTTTATTCTCAGTGATATATTGTGTGTTGGATACTTTGTCTCGGTTACTTCGTGTTGGTTAAAGATGTAATGTTGGATTGTCCTTTGTTGCTCAATGGTTTTTGTGCGTTCTTTCTCTGTTTCAGCTGGTTTGGTTTGGAGTTTGTATGAAATTTGGGCTGTTTCTTTATATGAAAACGATGAGGGCCTCGTTCATTTAAAAAAACACACCTTACATTCTTTTGAATAGGAAGATGGCACTTCTGCCTATTCTGGAAAATGTGTTTGATCTTGGAGCATTCTACTTTAGTTCGACTTCGAACAATGATTCATAATAGCTATCGTATGAGATCTTTGTAGATGGAAGTGCATATGCCTGCCTTGCTTTGGAAAATAAAAACAGGGAAAGATACAGTTCGAAGACATTCATTCATGATTTCATTCATCCAGATCTAAGAACAGAACCATATGGGCCGCACGTATGGTTTACTGCTCTCGAACCAATCCACCACAGTAGCATCTGTCTCCATGTTAATAAAAGGAGGACGCAGTGCACGAGGGTGACAAGCATGTTACCTCCCGAGAGGAAGACGAAGATCCACGTATCCTGCAGAGGCAACAGGAGATGGCATGGTGGTTGTGCTCAGAGCTCTAACTCTAGCAATACAGGCTGTGATAGGACGATCCTCTCTGTCAGTCAGGTTTTTTTAGGTAAGGGGGTGCGGATTCCCGGCCTCTACATCCAAAAGATGCACACAGCCACCCGCAATTATTTAACATCCAAGAGTACAAGTTCACAATTCATGGGTCGCTTAAGGTGGCCACAAAGATCAACCACTCGAACAAATGAATATTAAACATCTAGACATCTAGGTTGAAGCCATCCTTCTCGGCTGAAGATAGCCCGCACAATCATCAGCATACGGGTACATCCGGCATCCATAAGCCCACGCTGGTCCGTAGGGAGTAGGAATGATCATGAGTGGATCCAATAGCACGCCTTGTGTATAACCTGCAAATAATGAGTGGAGTTTGATTTGTTAAAAACAATGTCATTTCTACAGTTCCAAGTAGCCCACAAGATGGCCGCAACACCAATACGAATACGAGCTTTAGTAATTTTATCTATGCCATTTAATCAACTACCAAACAGATTTGCAATGCTCGTAGGTGGGTAGACATTAAAAGTGAAGTGCAATAATCTCCAAATATCACGAATAAACGGACACTTAATGAATAGGTGTTCAACGGACTCATCCGCATCGCAAAAACACACTTTTTACATCCAATCCACCTTCTTTTAATCAAGTTGTCTTTCGTCAAGATTTCTTTTCTATTTAGAAACCATAGGAAATTTTTTATTTTTAGCGGGATTTTTAACTTCCATACATACTTACGCAAGTATCTAGTATGTCCATTTAATAAGTCCTCATAATATGACTTAACCGTAAAGGTTCCATTGGAAGTAAGCATCCATTTAAATTTATCTTCCTCATCTACAAGGTTAACTCGCATAAGCCTCGCAACTAGGTTAAGCCAATGTGTTCTATTATTTCCTACCAATACCCAGCGAAATGGGAGATTAATAGGTATTGTCCCAAGAACATTAGCTACTGTGCTGTGTTTGTTGGAAGCAATGGCATATAAGGATGGATATTCAGTTTGAAGAGCGACATGTCCTAACCAGCTATCTTCCCAAAACTAAATCTGCTCCCCATTACCTGCTGAAAAGCTGCCCCGCTTAAAGAAATCATCTTTTACCTTCAAATGCCTTTCCAAAAAGGTGAATCCATAGGTTTAACTTGTACTTGAGATAACGTTTTATCTCCTAAATACTTGTTAACTAATAATTTTTTCCATACACCCTCTTCATTCAAAATTTTATGTAACCATTTACTAAGGAGACATTTATTTTGCACTTCTAAAACCGAAATTCCCAATCCACCTTGATCCTTAGGTCTACAAACCAAGTTCCATTTAGTTAGTCTATACTTCTGTTTGAGTTGATTGTTTTGCCAAAAAAAGCGAGAACGATAAAAATCTAATCGTTTTCTAACCCCCTTTGGGATTTCGAAAAACGATAGTAAGAACATTGGTAGGCTTGTTAAAACTGAATTTATAAGCATAAGACGGTCACCATATGACAACATTCTCGCCACCCAAGCCACCAATTTCTTCTCAAACCGATCCTCCACTGTTTTCCATTCCTTGTTCAACAATTTTCTATAATGTATTGGTATACCCAAATACCTAAACGGTAATGAACCGATCTCACAACCGAATATACGATGATACTCCTCCTGATCATCTTTAGCTTACCCAAACAATACAATTCACTCTTGTGAAAATTTATTTTCAGCCCCGAGAGTTGTTCAAAAAGTGCTAATATTAATTTCATATTCACGGCCTTCGCAATGTCATGTTCGAGAAATAATATAGTGTCATCCGCATATTGAAGCATTGAGACCCCCCTCGACAAGGTGAGGAACTAAATCCCCCACTTGGCCATCCTCCTTCGCACGAGAAATGAGGATAGCCAACATATCAACAACTAGGTTAAATAACAATGGAGACAACGGATCTCCTTGTCTTAACCCTTTGAGTGTCTGGAAATAATGACCAATATCGTCGTTAACTCGGATCCCTACACTGCCACCTTGTACAAACCGAGCTACCCACTCACACCATTGCGGTGTAAACCCCTTCATGCGTAATGTTTACCGTAAAAAGGACCATTTCATTTTGTCATACGCTTTCTCAAAGTCAATTTTGAAGAGGACCCCATCCATCTTCTTTTTATGTAGTTCATGTATCGTCTCATGTAAAACAACCACCCCTTCAAGAATATTTCTACCAGGTATAAACGCAGTTTGGGTGGGGCGTACAACTCTACTCGCAATAGAGGTGACACGATTTGTTCCTACCTTTGTGAAAATCTTGAAGCTCACATTCAAGAGGCAAATAGGACGGTATTGTTCAATTTTACTTGCATCTTCTCTTTTTGGTAGCAACGTGATAATACCAAAGTTTAGCTTAAATAACGGCAAGTTTCCCGCACGCAGTTGCGCAAACATAGCCATTAAATCAGCTTTTAAAATTTCCCAGAATTTTTGATAGAATTCAGCGGGGAATCCATCCGGTCCTGGAGCTTTATTATGTTCCATTTGTTGGATTGCCTCAAACACTTCTTTCGCAGAGAAGTCCTGAGTCAAAATCTGGTTTTCTTCGTCAGATATTTGCGGCAAATCATTGATCACACTCTCGTCCAAAGAAAAGTTATTTGTAGTCGGCGCGCCAAATAATTTCTTATAGTACTCTGAAATATATGTTGTAAGATTTTCCTGCCCAACTATCGTGCCTTCCTCTTGTTCTAATTGTAATATTCTCTTTTTTCGATGTTTACCATTCGCAATAATGTGGAAATATTTTGTACTACTCCCCCCTTCTTGAATGTGTCTAACTTTAGCTCGTTGTGCCCACTTCGATTCCTCATCACGACGCAATTGGGCCAGTTTATCATCCGCCTCTCTCTCGTTAGAGGGGTTGTTTCCGCTTTAACATCTAATTCATTAGTTAGTAAGATCAATTTATCTCGTAGCATTTTGTACTCCCCACTCAAATTCCTTGCCCATCCACGAAGAAAATGTCGTAGATGGCAGATTTTATTTTTCCACCGCTCAACTGGCGAGTTGCCGTTTGGATCACATTCCATTCACGTGCAATTGTGTCATAAAATCCTTATTGTCGGAACCACGATAGTTCAAAAGAAAATCTGGAACAATTACCCTTAAACGCATGTTCCCTGGTATCTAATAGCAACGGTGTATGATCCGACCCCGCACGGGTAAGAGCTTGCATCGTGACCAGTGGATACTTTTGTTCCCAGTCCACACTTGCTAGAAAACGATCCAACTTCCAAGTGTTGGCGTATCTCGTCGACTAGTCCAAGTATATTGTCTTCCAGACAATTCTAAATCATTTAGGCTCAAACTCTCTATTATCGCATTAAAGATAGTAGGCCATCTAGCATTAAAATTGTCATTATTTTTCTCCTCTTGTCTCCTAATAATATTGAAATCCCCCCAACCAACAACGGTAACGTCTCTCCTTCGCAAATCCTTACTAATTCAGCAAGAAATTCTGGTTTTTTGTTGTCCTGAGCTGCCCCATATACCACTACTAACGCCCAACTAAACCCATCTAACTTTGTTTTCAGGTCCAATTTGACGCAAAAATCACCTGTAATCACATTTTGTACTGTAATAGAAGCACTATTAAACCCTACTAGCATGCCACCTGACCTCGTGTGGAGGTATATAGTACCACACAAAATCTGAACCCGCAGCCAAAAAATTTAGGAAAGGTGTAGCGAAAGAAGACCTCCCTGTCTCAATTATAGCCACAAAGTCTAGATTATTTTCTTTAACAAATTCATGAATAGCCAAGTGTTATGCAGTGTCTCCAAACCCATCTGAATTCCAAACCATGCCCCTCATTTTAATTTTGTTCTAATCTCACACCCCTTCTAATCGCACGTTTAGAAAGTGACTTTTTCTTTCCTCTACCTCTCATTGACGCTAAAGTCTCATTAAGATCCGCATGATCATCCGAGACATCAGCCTCCTCATCCACTAAATCTTCGCAAATATTAGTGGCATGTTTTAAAGCTAAACTAGATTCAGATTCATCATTTATTGGAGGCAAAGAATTTTTCAGAAAATAACCTCCCTCTCTCGTTCTACCTCCATCATGGCTGAAATAGAAGAATCTACTTGTGCATCATTAATTCCTAACGAGATACCCAATTTTGTTGCTCTATGTTTAATTTCAGAATTAGATAATGACCGTAAAAAAGCTTGGCGTGTGCTGGAGTACCTGATGGGGAGCCATATGCCTTGCGCGAGGAAAGCTCCATCGCGCGCTCAAGTTGAGGAAGATCCGCATTGTGTTGCTCCCTCAATCTCTGGCTGGAACGCACCTCCTTCTCCATCATCCCCCCAAACGCCAAGACCTCGCTCTCCGATGGCCTTGCAGCTATCCCATTGACAATAGATATGTCCCTTGATGTCCCCTGCCCGCAAGACAGAGGCTGCGGCCTCAAAGCAGTCCCTTGCGGACCCATGTACAGACCACCGACATCATATGTTATCGGAGAGGTACACGGGGACAGCAGCTTTGTTGGTGTAGTCCAATCCGCTCCCTTGGGCTGGGAAACCGGTGAACCTCCTCCTCTCTCGCTGCCCGTCTACCCGCCGGCAGAGAAAACAAGAAAATCTCTGCCATCGGCAGAGAAAACTAGAGATTATGTGTCGCCGGCAGAGAAAACAGAGAAATATGTGCCGCCGCCAGGAATAACCACATCGTTGTCGTCGCCGGCAGAGATAGCAGCAGACCCGTTGTCGCCGTCGGAGGAAACCGCATCGTTTCCATCGGTAGAGACAACAGCGTTGTCGCCGGCAGAGAAAGCAGCAGAAACATTGCCGCCGGCAGATAAAAGCTCGTTTCCGTCAGCAGAAACGTTACTGTCGTTGGAGAAATCAGCGGACCCGTTTCTGTCGGCAGAGAAAACAGCAGAATTTTTTGCCATGGCAGAGCGGCTCGTTTTCCGTCAGCAGAAACGTTACTGTCGTCGGAGTAAACAGCAGACCCGTTACCGCCGGCAGAGAAAACAGCAGAATTTTTGCCATGGCAGAGAGATGAATAAGAACTGTTTTCTCCGCTGTATTCAATGGTAATGCGCGACCTTGGGTCCAGCCACTCCTGCCTAGCCTCTCTGAATTGTTTCTGCACCATCGGAGAAAAAACCACTCCCGATGTCTTGGCCTTTTCTTGCATAGTATCGGAGATCGCAGTACCCCCATTACCTTTCATACCTGAATCTTTAGTGACCTCATCCGTGACCATATCATCTGTGGTTTTGTTCTCCTTCTCCCTCTCATCCCCCGTGTGATTATTGGATTCCTCATTTGCATTGTCCTCTTCATCATCACTCGGTGGTGGTGACCTCGGATCATCATCATCCTCTTTATCACCAACATCGGCTGGATGCTCCACTTTGAACTTCAGCCGATAGAATCCATCCTTTATGAAAATTGGCCAACTAATTGGAATAAGAGTGTAGTCTACACAGCCCACGAGGATACGCAGCACCCCATGTTTGCGAGTGAATTTCATGTCAACTTTGATAGTTTTTCCGAACAAAGACCCTAAACTCCAAAGGGAAAGATAGTCCCCTGTAGTTTTGGGAGGAATACCATACACTCGTATCCACTTTTGTGGTAGCATCTCCATTGGCTCCACCGTAGCAACCCAAGGAACTACTGTAATCTCACACTTGTTGTTCGGCACCCTACATGCCCCGAAGATAGCAAGCTTCTCAAGTTCACTCTTGGAGGGAACGACACTTTGAAGACATTGTGTCCTACCTGCTGAACATCCCAATGGAACTGTTCCCAAGGAACCAAACGCTGCAACTGAGTCACAATTTGAGGAATTGAGAGCTCACCGCTAGTGACAGTCAACATAGCCATACGGACATTGTCGATATTTGGTTTGTAGGTATCGGAGGTTGGCTGCTCATAGAACATTAAGCCCTCATTTATCAACCCATGCACGATCACCTGTGGTTTAGGCGCAGTCAACAAGGGACACACCTCCGACGCATGTTCCTTGCTCTCACAGATACCGCACACCTCAACTGAGCATTCCTTTCCATGGTGTCCAGGACCATCACATCGATAGCATCGCGTTTTATAACTTGTTTTTGCCTTCTTAGCTGCGGTTAACTCCGAACCATCCTGTCCAACAACTCCACCACGAGGACGCTCGCCCCCAATATGCTGTGTTCTTGGAACCACATGCGATGAGGTCGCAGTCCCCATCGGTGTGGCACCTTTAGCCCTAAGTTGAGCCGCCGTCGCCGTCTCTCCAGTTTTTGCCGCAGCAACCAATGGAGCAGAAGGTCGTGGCGCAGCAGCAGCCGCAGCAGCAGCCGCCGGAGGTTAGAGAGCCTCCGTAACCTGGCTCACGATCCTAGAGAGAACCTCCTCGGACAGGCCCTGGAGGTTTGCATTCGCACCTGCATATCCCCTCCGTGATTACCACGAAACGGAGCTGATCTTCCTCCATTATCTGCCCGGAACTGATACAGACGATTGACATTGTATTGCCGCAGCCCCTGTCCGCCATTAGCAAAACCAGACCCCGCATGATAGCCTCCAAAGTTTGCTTGAAATCCTTGATGCCGATATTCATTGTTTCCTGCCGTCCCACTAGACCCTCCACCTCAAAGTTGTTGTGCCTAGTTTCCCCTTGACCTGCATCGCCGTTTGATCCTCCCGTCTGCAGTCCGCGTCCCCCCGCAGCTCCATGGTACGGAGGACCGCGACCACCATTGCCCCGGCCAGCATTGAAGCCGCCAAAGCCACGTCCTGGAGGAATGCTGCGGCCATCCCCAGCACCCCCATGACCTCCACCACTGCTTGCCATGGCGATAGCAGAATCGCCCGACGGCCGCGATGCAGCGCATAACCCTAACCTGGAGTCGTCGTTTGTTTGTTTCAGGTTGATTCGACCCGAGGTGCCCCAGGTTCACGACCAGCATGATGGGCCGCAACCCAACCCGGGACCCTCCGTTGCTTTCCAGAACAAAACCCACGGATACGGCCCGCAAGACCGATCGCAGGTTTAAAAAAAAATTGAATTCACTGATCAGTCTTTTCCGCTCGTCCTCTCCGACGCCGGCGACGCATCACCGGCGTGGCAGCATCGACATCGTGAAACCAATGTCCATTCTCTAGTACCATCATCAGTCAACACCGATGGAGCTAGTACCGGGAATTTTAGCTGGAGCGATCTTCCATACGGTAGTAGCGCCGCCGCGGTCCGTATGCCTCCTCCGGACTCCGTCGCAACTGGAGTCCCATAGCTCTTCCCCGGCGAAAACGGAAACAACGTACGAGCAGTGTACCTTGGGCTTCCCGCCTGCCGATCCTCTTCTCTTCTCGTGATCGCCGATCGACCATGGAGATCGCCGCCTCAGGCGATGGCAGCCGAGATAGGTACAGCGTACGTGATTCACCCAGCTCGCCGTATTCGCGATCCCCGTCCTTGCCCTCCACGCAGTCTTCTTCCTCGCCGGCGATCGAGTCCCGGTCATCGCCGTCGGAGTCGACGGCCAATGCCCAGAATCGCCCTCGAGTCGTATGGACGTCGGCGAGCGGCGTCGCAGCCTGCGTCACCGAGGTCTCCTCCACGCTTGCCGCATGAACGCCGGCGGGCGGCGGATCCACGGCCGCGATCGCCTCCGCAGTCGCCTCACCTAACGGCTCTCTCATCGCCTCGCTCCGGCGACCGGTATCTAATGATTTTAAAAATTGGGGGAGAATTTCACTTCCCCGGCCTCTGCACCAACTAGAGATGCACACAGCCTTTTAGGCATGAGTACCAGGATTTTTATCTTGATTAATAACCAAGCCTAGTTCTCAAGATAAATTGCATGAGTATCAGGAAGGCATGGTCCTCAAGTATAAATAGGAACCTAAATTCGTGTCCCTGTAAACTTGAAGTACATCCACTTCCCCAACCAGTTGAGCTAAGCTCCACTCCTTCTGTCAGTCTGGTTCCGGCCATGCCGGCCGGCCGGAGCAGCTCGAAGTGCTCAACGGTCGATAGCGCTCGACGTCGTCCAAGTGCAATCATGGGCACTGATTGCCACCACCGCGGCGTTGTCTTTTCTTTCAGCTGCGCCTCGAGATCACGAGGTGATCCATCACTTACATGCTATCGCTTGATCGATGGGCACATGCATGCATCATGCCGCGCCATTGGATGGTTGCGTTTTATTTATAAATCGTACGATATATCTAGATGTGTTTTAGTTAATTTATCTCCTTAGGCATTTGAATCATATGTTGACCAACACTATATTTAAAACATGTTATAATTCGGAACGGAGCGATAAAGCTACATGCGCAACGGAACCAAGTTACTTGCCCGAAGTTTCTAGAATCTCTTCACGTAGTTTGGTGATGAGTGCCTGATTTATCACGTGTTGAATTATGATCCAGCCATGGGTGGACCTGGCATCCCTCATTCCCGTGCAGCCGCCCAGATTTCGGCGGTGATGCCCCTCTACTTGAGATATGTGACTTTCTACGGTGGTTTAATCCGAACAGTGAACTACTAGCATCTTAAGCATTTTGCCCAGACTTTGAGAAGTTTACTAGGTATATTTAGCGCGGCGTCACGCCGCGCCCGTAGTCTATACTATATATTAAGGCCGCACGATTTTAAGCCCTCAGCGCGCGCCACCGTAGCGGGGCACTGTTTTACTGTGCCCCGCTACAGGGTAACAGTGCCCCGCAGCAATCCGCGCCGTCGATTCTCCATCAAACGGCTCGCACAACATCTCCGTGCTCGCGAGGACCTGTTTGTGATTCCGCACAAGCCCAGGATCTTTTTTGTAAAAACTTCCCACATAACAGTGTTTGTCGCAGCATTTTTGCAAAAAACCGCCCGCAAAGGACCTGGATGTAATTTCGAGAAATTTCGGGGGCCTCCGTGTAAAAACACCACGCCTCCGTCCTCTCCTCTCTTTCCTCTCCCGCGGCCACACCATCGCCGCCGCCGCCGCCGCCGCCTCGCCGCCGTCTCGCGCTTCCCCGGCCAGATCGACGGGAACGGGCAGGCCCGCCGTCGCCGGCTCTGCCTCCTCGCCGCGGAATCGGTGCCGGAGCGCCGGATTCGGGCGCGAATCGCCGCCGCCGCGCCACGCCGTCTCCCACGCATCCGCACGCCGCGGCCGCCGCTCCGGCGCCCTAAAGGCGGCGGCGCCGCCACCGGCGGGTTCCTCGCGTCGACGCGCGTCGGATGCGCCCACGCGCGTGTTCCGGAACGCGCGGACGCGACGCGCGCGTCGCCGGCGCCGCCGTGCTCCGCCGTGGGCGCAGCTCGCGGATGACGTCAGCACGACGTCATCCACGGCCCCACGTGCCAGTCTTTTTTTTTAGGCAGAAAAATGTTTAAATTTGCAAAATTAATTGCTTTAAATCTACCCGGTAGAAAAATATGAAAAAATTATAAAAATGACCAGAAAAATACATGCTACCTCTTTACGGTGAAATACAAATATTTTTGAATATTTAAATTTGGTTAATATTTGCAGACAATCTAAATGCATTTATCCAAAAAATGGAAAATCGTCAAAAAATTTCAAAGACTTTAAATCTATCCATCGAGGTAAAAATGGAAAAAATTATCAAAAAAAAAAAAAACTTAGGACATGTAACCAAATTTCATTCTCACGTATCAAATTGCTAAACATTTGGAAATATATTTTTTTTAAAAAATTGAAAATTAAACTCTATATTTGCTTCCTCCCGATTGTTTGCTTCTCTTTTTGATTGCAACAAAACAATTTAGTTTGAAAACAATTATATCGTACATATATTCAATAAATAATACAACTGTAGTAAAAAAAGAAATGGTTAGCATTTAGAAATAGCAGTAGTAAATTCCCTCTGATTATGCCGGCAAATAAGAAACCCTGACATATGATAACCAATTTTTCTGATTATTCACACCTTACAAACTAAACATTTTCCAATTATACTTTGTACTACATATATCATTGCAAATAAATACATTTTGTTGTTGCATACAGATTTACTCCCAAAATAATTTAACTTCTACTGAATATATCACATTTCACAAATGTAAAAACAGCTCAAATCTAAACACCTTCCCGTTTTAAACAATTTCAAAAAAACTGAACAACCTTTTAGACGTAAATACTCTTTCAATTTCATCAATTTCCAAATATTCAGCAAAATTAAATGCCCGCATTTTCCAAATTTGAATTCCACCCACACACGCGCGGCATCGCCGCGCAAATTTACCTAGTGATTCACTAAACTAATGAGTCTAAATGCCAAGTTTGCCTTTGTTTCGAACTCAGCTCCATCACAGGCAGTGGAGATATCTTAACTAATTTTAGCTTGTCACTATATAAAAGTTGTCCCGAATCGCGGCCTGTGAGCGCTCGTGTCACTGTGCTTAGCAACAGTAGCTACTGTTCATCTACAGTACCGAGGTGGGCCCCACCTGCCAGCCGCACGCCGCGCCAACATTTTGCAACAAAGCCCCTGCGTTTTACGGATATTCCAAATAGATCCTTCGTACATAAAGGCTGAACCCTAACCCTAGAACGCAAATTGCCCTCGTTTCCCCATCCATCATCCTCTCCCGAATAGACAGCGACAGGCACGTCGCCGCCGGGGCGCGTAGCCGCCGCCCTGCCGGCCCAGGACGTCGCCTCCCTCCGCCTCGCCGACCTCTTGGCCCAGCGCACCGCCACCCTCGCGGGCGCGTCGGCGGCGGCGACTCAGCGGACGGTGACGCGGCGGCGACACGTTGGGACTTGGGAGGCGGCGCGCTGGAGCTTCGCGGCGGCGGGGGCAAGGGAGTTCCACCACATGTCGGTGCCACTGGACGGGCGGTGCGGGGAGCCTTCTCCGCCACTGGCGTCGCCGGCGTACGAGCTCTTCTACAAGGGCAATCTGCTGCCGCGCGTCCAGATGGTCGAGGACCTGCTCCTGGACCACTGCGCCGTGGCCGGCGCTACGGGCAGGGGCCGGCACCTGGCCGTAAGCACGGCGCCCGCGACGCCGTGCGAGCGGTCACGCGGCGTGTTGCCCACGAACTCGTGCTTCGTCAGCGGGGAGCTCAACGTGGAGGAGTTCTTCCGGGAGTACGCGGCCGGCAGGGCCTACGCTGACGACGCGTCCGCGACGGCGGTGGTCAGTGAGAGGAGGCCGTGGTCCAGGAGGCTCCAGTTCGTGACGCGGCAGCTCAACGTCGGCCGGCAGCTCAAGGCCTCCAAGGCCTACCTCAAGACCATGTTCGCCGCCACAACAAAACCAGCGGGGAACGCCGATGACAACAAGAACGTTCTTGCTGCTCTTGGATGGGCTGCGGGTGGCTACGGCCCAACGCTCAGCAGAAGTTCAGAACCAAAAACCAAACAGTACCCAGTACCCGGCGATCCAGCAAGCGATGGCGCGGTGGTGGCAGCTTGCGGCGGTATACCTCTTTTAGATTAGTTCATTGTTATGTCAGATTATAATTTTTGTTACATAATCATGATCTCATTACATCTATTTGATGTTCTATGCATTTTATCCCCCCCTAATTGCAGTGCACACATCATGGATTTTCTGCTCAATATGGATTTATTTTGGACGTGCCCTCTCTTACTCGAGTTGCACATCTCTTTAACCACTATATTGAGGTAAAGGTCGAGTCTCCTCTTTCTCATGTCCGTCAGTAATTTTGAGAGATAATGGCTATTAGTTATGAAACACTACATGGTTTCTTTTGATGTCGTGGTGTTTAGTATAATGTGCTTGCTCTCATTTCTGTACAAGATTTATCATTCTAATTATGTGCATGTTATCATCTGTGTCAAAAGTACACAACGTTTTTATATTTTTGGTTATATGGTTGACTAAAATCCTGAAGGTAGCACTGCTTGCATCTTCTCTTTATGGTTGGTGTCTTCTAATACTTGGTGGACTATTCTCACACGAACATTTGATAGTTTTCCGTTATAGTTTCTTTAAGATATTTTTCCACGGCGAACAAATTTTTGACCGCAATTTATGAGACTTTTGCAAAATTCGAAAACTTTTTCTCGCGCTCACATTTTCGACACAACTTTTAAACAAAGCTTTCCGGTAATAGTTACTTTAAAGTTTTTCGGTAATTGTTTCTTTAAAATATTGTTTTGAGTTCGGAAATTATTTATAGAATGCAAAACAATTATGTTGCACAAAAAGGAATATTTTTTTCTTGAAGTTTTGTAGGACTTTTATCGAATATTTTTTCCATCATGAATGAATAATAGTTCGTAAAAAGTGGGAAGACAATCAAGTTTGGATTCTGTTTATGCTTGTTAAATGGTCAGTTTTTGGAATACTTTTTTTTTCATAAAATGTTTCGTTTCGATTGTTTGATTTTAAATCTTTAATTGTTGCTTGTACTGAAGCCCTAAAATATTATTTGCAAAGTGTTTTAGTTATTTCTAAGTACGACTATTTCTGAAATGATTTGTTGGTATAAGGTGTTTCGAATGATTTGAATATTGATTTATTTTGGAAGTTAATTTCGATTGAATTATTTATTTTTGGAAAATAAGTTTAGAATAGGAGACATTCAAAGTTATGAAGTTTTTAAATTTGAATTTATATCATATGCCATAAGTAGTAAGCATTTTTTTTGTCTGTGGTAATGTTGATATATTTGTCACATTTGTAAGTATAGTGGTGTTTTCTATTTGGTATAGTTCTTATGTTTGTGTATATACCAAGTTGATTTTGTTGTCTACATGTATGTTTACGTAAATAATGGGGTGTAAAGTACCGTTTGATGAATTCCAAATTTTTCCTTTCTGAATCGTTGAATTATGAGTATTATTTGAATTCAGAAAAATCAAACAGAAAACAGAAAAAAAAGGTAGAGCAAGGGAAAAAAAAGGCAGCGGCCCGGAGTAGGCGGCCCACGTAGCGGCCCAGATCCTCGGCCCAGCCCGTTGCGACGTCAGCGGCGACGTCACCGCGGGCGAGCTCTGCCGCGGCGGCGCGGCGGTCGCCGCCGGCGAACCACGGCACTCCGGGACGCGCGACTGGGCGTGCTCGACGCGCGCGTTCGCGGGTGGCCTGGGGGTGGCGGCGCCGCCCCCGTTGGGTCGCCGGAGCGGCCACGGCGATGGCGAGATGCGGCGGAGGACCGCACCGATGGCGGCGACGAATCCGGCGCGGCCGCGCCGTCCCGGCGGCCGATCTGTGGCGAGGGGGGAGATCCGGCGGCGGCGCACCTCGCGGTGGGCCTCGGTCTGGACGGGGAGGCTCGGTGCGGCGGCGCGGCCCGGCGCCGGCGGCGGCGAGGTCCGGACCGTGCGCGGGGAAGGAGAGGGATGGTCGTGTTCTGCGGGATTTTTCACGCAAGTCCCTGAGATTTTGTGCATTTACAAATAGGTCCTCACATGCACTGTTACTATTATACTGTTGGACTGCGGGTTATTCTTCCTCTCCGTGGAGTACCACTTGCTGGATGAGCACGAGTCGCTCGAATCGAACGATTCTTCTCCAGCTCCGGCCGCCGCGTTTCGAGGACGTTTCCGACGCCGCCAGACCTTCGCTGACCTCTCTGTCCTCTCCATCGAATTCCTGGTTAGCTCACGATGTTGCAGCACTCTTTTGTTCGATTTGTTGCATCCTGTAACGTCGTTCCGCCGTTGCACGCCGTCGGCCGACGCTCCGCCGTATTCAACCTACTGCTCCGGCGACCATTTAGCAGCGGCGCCGCCTTCTTTCCGTAGTCCGCATCCGTGCGCGTGCAACGCGAACAGCGCAACGCGCACAACGGCGCCAGCCCGTTCCCTCCTCCGGCGAACCTCGCCGTGGCCGCGCCGCCGCCGACCCCGCCTGTCACAATGACATGTGAGCCCCACCGTCAGATTTCTTTCTGAAGGAAAAAAAATGGGCCCCACCAGTCAGTGTTTTATTCTTTTCTGCATCTATTTCACGTAAATAGTACATAACCCGACAAGTGGGTCCCTTTGTCAGAATTTTGATAATTTCAGAAAAGTAGACAATTTTTTTGTAAAATTCATAACTTTTAATCCATAATTCACAAAAATACAAATAATATACCAAAATTTGCACAAAAAAATCTTTACAACTAACATATTTCCATGCATACTTAAACAACTAAAAAAAACTAATATTATTTTCCAATATTAATTGTGTATCTTATAGAAAACAACACATCATAATTCAAAACTAATATAATTTTCCATTTTCAAATATTAATTGTGTATCATATAGAAAACAACCCATTATAATCCAAAACTAATATAATTTTCCAATATTAATTGTGTATATATAAAAACATTTTAAAATGCTATATATTCAAACATACTCGAAACAACACATTACAATTCAATATAAGTATATTCTTCCATGTTTTTCCAAATGTTGCATTCAAATCTTTCCCAGATATAATTTACGTTGAACCTGTAAAATATTATTTCGATTTAAAACTTAATCAAAACAAAAATTTCTCAGAAGGATACGACGACATTTCTTCTTCCAACGACAGTTTAATCATTACACTTTAACACTGCCGAACAAAGCTAACAACCACACAGACGCGTCATCAGACAACAAGTTACAACAAATTTTAACATTTTGAATCATAACATCTACGGTTAACGTTATTAGGTAATGGAAAATACCAGCTAATTTAATTTAAATACAATGTTTTTCCTTTATGAACATAAAAAATAATATACAAACACTATAAAATATTCCGAATATTGTTCAAGCAAAAGAAAGAGATAAAAAAGAAAGTACTGTTTAAGCAGTGTTCCAAATCATTGGGAAAAATGATAATGAAGTGTTCAAGCAGAAGAAAAGGATATTTTTTTAAATTTAAGCAATGTTCCAATTCCTTAAAAAATGGTAATGGAGGGCATTTTTCTCTACAATACTCCAAGCATTTCACATCTCCCTCAATAATGAAGTAATTTGTTATATTCCAATTTGCAATAACGAGAAAAAAATATAGACAATATATTGAACAATCTTTAAATTTAACAAATTCCCAAGCTTATGACACAGAAGTTGTACCAGTATATAAATTATGCATAATATAATGCAAATAACACGTAGGCACAAAATTATAAATATGAGCTGAAAATCATTTTCACTTTATGTTATTCTAGCAGATGATATGCATTTCATACCGGTATACAAATTCAGTAGCGACATATTCAATCCGACCAGGCCGTGCTATGTCAGGTTCCATCTACAGGAACTGAAGAACATGAATGCTACTACTGTCAAGACAATAACTATTCCATACACTTTTTCTAGCATAACCATTTGCAATATTAAAACATCCCTTGCTCTGCTTCTACAAACAAAACAATCTCAGCCCTGCTAAAGAACTTAGAAACCAACCTAACAGCCACCCAATTTAAACCAATTATGAGTACCCAGCCCTTCTCTAAATTTTCCCTCCAATATGAAAGTACGATTAATAAGTACTGAATTACTGAGATCACATACAGTCGCTATGGCGAAATATATCTACATGTTCACAACAATAGATGATACTTATTAATGCCAACATACAAACCTATTTAAACAATTTAAAATTATAAAAAAAATTACAAACTAACACAAGCGCAGCCTACATATTTTACAAACATAGAAACAAAAAATAATTCAAACCTGCATAAGTTCACAAATGAACAACTTTTTAAAACTTAACCATTTCCCAACGTAAACTTTCTATGAATTCCAACAATTTTGAAACCTAAAAAATATTTCTGAGTACATACATTTCCAAATTTAAATTAATGCTCAAATAACTTTCTATGAATTCCAACAATTTTGAAACCTAAAAAAAAACTGAATACACACATTTCCAAATATAAATTAATTCTCAAATTGGTTAATATTTACACATAACCATAATATAACTGATTAAGCTGCTTCATAGGAAAATTATAGCCAAATGGAACCAGACTTGATCATTTAAATTTATCGAACATATTTGCAAGCAACATAACTTAAATCTTTCTAATTACATAGTTGCATTTAAAAAATGCTTGATACGATGAATATTTTCAAAAAATACAAACTCATTTACTCTAATAAAAGATTGCTGTCAAATTGAATTTCAGCTGAGCACAAATTATCACAAGATATTCTTAACAAGGGTGCAATTCAAATTTGGAAAATGCGGGCATTTAATTTTGCTGAATATTTGGAAATTGATGAAATTGAAAGAGTATTTACGTCTAAAAGGTTGTTCAGTTTTTTTGAAATTGTTTAAAACGGGAAGGTGTTTAGATTTGAGCTGTTTTTACATTTGTGAAATGTGATATATTCAGTAGAAGTTAAATTATTTTGGGAGTAAATCTGTATGCAACAACAAAATGTATTTATTTGCAATGATATATGTAGTACAAAGTATAATTGGAAAATGTTTAGTTTGTAAGGTGTGAATAATCAGAAAAATTGGTTATCATATGTCAGGGTTTCTTATTTGCCGGCATAATCAGAGGGAATTTACTACTGCTATTTCTAAATGCTAACCATTTCTTTTTTTACTACAGTTGTATTATTTATTGAATATATGTACGATATAATTGTTTTCAAACTAAATTGTTTTGTTGCAATCAAAAAGAGAAGCAAACAATCGGGAGGAAGCAAATATAGAGTTTAATTTTCAATTTTTTTTAAAAAAAATATATTTCCAAATGTTTAGCAATTTGATACGTGAGAATGAAATTTGGTTACATGTCCTAAGTTTTTTTTTTTTGATAATTTTTTCCATTTTTACCTCGATGGATAGATTTAAAGTCTTTGAAATTTTTTGACGATTTTCCATTTTTTGGATAAATGCATTTAGATTGTCTGCAAATACTAACCAAATTTAAATATTCAAAAATATTTGTATTTCACCGTAAAGAGGTAGCATGTATTTTTCTGGTCATTTTTATAATTTTTTCATATTTTTCTGCCGGGTAGATTTAAAGCAATTAATTTTGCAAATTTAAACATTTTTCTGCCTTTAAAAAAAAGACTGGCACGTGGGGCCGCGGATGACGTCGTGCTGACGTCATCCGCGAGCTGCGCCCACGGCGGCGCCGGCGACGCGCGCGTCGCGTCCGCGCGTTCCGGAACACGCGCGTGGGCGCATCCGACGCGCGTCAACGCGAGGAACCCGCCGGTGGCGGCGCCGCCGCCTTTAGGGCGCCGGAGCGGCGGCCGGCGGCGTGCGGATGCATGGCAGACGGCGTGGCGCGGCGGCGGCGATTCGCGCCCGAATCCGGCGCTCCGGCACCGATTCCGCGGCGAGGAGGCAGAGCCGGCGACGGCGGGCCTGCCCGTTCCCGTCAATCTGGCCGGGGAAGTGCGAGACGGCGGCGAGGCGGCGGCGGCGGCGGCGATGGTGCGGCCGCGGGAGAGGAAAGAGAGGAGAGGACGGAGGCGTGGTGTTTTTACACGGAGGCCCCCGAAATTTCTCGAAATTACATCCAGGTCCTTTGCGGGCGGTTTTTTTTGCAAAAATGCTGCGACAAACACTGTTATGTGGGGAGTTTTTACAAAAAAGATCCTGGGCTTGTGCGGAATCACAAACAGGTCCTCGTGAGCACGGAGATGTTGTGCGAGCCGTTTGATGGAGAATCGACGGCGCGGGCTGCAATCCGCGCCGTTCGCTGCTGATCAAGCGGTCCGCGCCGCACGTCCGTGGCGGTTTTACAAAAAAGACCTTGCAATTTCCGAAAAATAACCCGCAGTCCAACAGTATAACAGTAAGAGTGCATGTGAGGACCTATTTGTAAATGCACAAAATCTCAGGGACTTGCGTGAAAAATCCCGCAGAACACGACCATCCCCTCTCTCCTTCCCCGCGCACGGTCCGGACCTCGCCGCCGGCGCCGGGCCGCGCCGCCGCACCGAGCCTCCCCGTCCAGACCGAGGCCCACCGCGAGGTGCGCCGCCGCCGGATCTCCCCCCTCGCCACAGATCGGCCGCCGGGACGGCGCGGCCGCGCCGGATTCGTCGCCGCCGTCGGCGCGGTCCTCCGCCGCATCTCGCCATCGCCGTGGCCGCTCCGGCGACCCAACGGGGGCGGCGCCACCACCCCCAGGCCACCCGCGAACGCGCGCGTCGAGCACGCCCAGTCGCGCGTCCCGGAGTGCCGTGGTTCGCCGGCGGCGACCGCCGCGCCGCCGCGGCAGAGCTCGCCCGCGGTGACGTCGCCGCTGATGTCGCAACGGGCTGGGCCGAGGATCTGGGCCGCTACGTGGGCCGCCTACTCCGGGCCGCTGCCTTTTTTTTCCCCTTGCTCTACCTTTTTTTTTCTGTTTTCTGTTTGATTTTTCTGAATTCAAATAATACTCATAATTCAACGATTCAGAAAGGAAAAATTTGGAATTCATCAAACGGTACTTTGCACCCCATTATTTACGTAAACATACATGTAGACAACAAAATCAACTTGGTATATACACAAACATAAGAACTATACCAAATAGAAAACACCACTATACTTACAAATGTGACAAATATATCAACATTACCACAGACAAAAAAATGCTTACTACTTATGGCATATGATATAAATTCAAATTTAAAAACTTCATAACTTTGAATGTCTCCTATTCTAAACTTATTTTCCAAAAATAAATAATTCAATCGAAATTAACTTCCAAAATAAATCAATATTCAAATCATTCGAAACACCTTATACCAACAAATCATTTCAGAAATAGTCATACTTAGAAATAACTAAAACACTTTGCAAATAATATTTTAGGGCTTCAGTACAAGCAACAATTAAAGATTTAAAATCAAACAATCGAAACGAAACATTTTATGAAAAAAAAGGTATTCCAAAAACTGACCATTTAACAAGCATAAACAGAATCCAAACATGATTGTCTTCCCACTTTTTACGAACTATTATTCATTCATGATGGAAAAAATATTCGATAAAAGTCCTACAAAACTTCAAGAAAAAATATTCCTTTTTGTGCAACATAATTGTTTTGCATTCTATAAATAATTTCCGAACTCAAAACAATTTTCAGACACAGGCTCTTTCTGCATTACAACGATCCTCGAATCTACAAAATTTTAAAATATCGACATTTTCAGAATTTAAATTTCACCACACGGGTGCGGCGTGTCGCCGCACCAAATTTACCTAGTAATGAACAAAAGTACGCATCACCTGCCAACAATGTAAAACAGATCATCCCTCACATTTCAATATCCCTATATGCAACATGGGTTTAGTAGTCTGTAGTTTCGCACTTAAACATGCTGCTGGTTCAGAAAGTACTAATACACTTGGATGGAAGATACATGCTAAAATTGATGAGGGACAGTAGAGAAACTAAAAATAAAAATAAAGTTGGAGTCAAATTCATTATGGCTTCTACACACTTCTACTATATTCTACATAATTTGGCACTATAGCCATACGTTGTGTAGTGGTTTCTAGAGTGTTCCAGCCATGAGTAGTAACTAGGTTGTTTGTATTTGCTTTCCTAGCTTTAAGTAGTGTACTCTAGAACCTTCTAGCTTTAAGTAGAGCTAAATAGTGAAGGCTAAAAGATAAGTTTTATAGGGCGGCAGTCAGACCTGCCATGCTTCATGGAGCAGAATGTTGGCCCATGAAAAGACAACACATTCAACAATTGAGTGTCGCAGAGATGCGTATGATTAGATGGATGTGTGGACACAAGGAAGGACCGAATCAGGAACGAGGTGATACGTGGGAGGGTAGGAGTGGCGCTGATTGAAGATAAGCTTGTCCAACATAGGGTAAGGTGGTTTGGACATGTCCAACGGAGGCCACCGGAAGCACCGGTTAATAGTGGGATTCTAAGGGACAATGGGGCATAGATAATATAAAGAGGGGTAGAGGGCGACCAAAATTGACATGGGAGGAGGCAGTTAAAAGGGACTTGAAGGGCTGGAATGTAGCTACAGATTTGGTTTTTGATAGGGCTGCATGAAAATCAGCAATCCATGTGCCCGAACATTGATTTACTCTTTTGTCTTTTTTGTTTTTCTTTACGTTTTCACAAATTTCTATGTGGGTTTCAAATCTAGCCTACCCCAATTTGCTTGGGACAAAAGGCGTAGTAGTAGTTGTTGTTGTTTTATTCATAGCTTTAGTACATACAAACTACGTAAAAATACATATTTCAATATCAAATAGTCTCTGAAATCCAGAACCAGGTTATAAAAGCAGTATTGTTCCAAAAAAAATAGTATTACCTATTTTTTCAAGGATAAGCAGTACCAATTTAAATGCCCGTAGCTTTTTTTGGTAGTGGTATCAGGACGACTTCGACGTTGAAAATATTAGTTCATCTTTACATAACTTTATGTGTAATACGTATACATACCTGGATTATTGAGTACTTTTGGAACAATACATCATGCGCTTTTTGCTATTTGGAACCCATGTTCCCCTGGGCACCTATCATATTTCCATATAAATGCTTACAAATATATTTTTACGTATAAATTAATGATAAAATGCTGCTCCTGCGCACATTTTTTGTGGTTTCAAGCATAATCCATAATGTTTCAGCCGGTGGCAGATCACTAAATGTGACACCAAACTGCCCAAGCAATATCTTATTGAGAAATATAACTTTTTCGCGAAAGTGAATGTACCTAGAGCCTGGTGGCAGCGCGCGGTCGGCGGTCACCGTGGTGAGGCGGTGGCGGTGGATCTGGGCTCTCAAGGCTGGGTTTGTTTTCCTTGTTTCTTGAGTTTGTACCACTAGTTCTGTTGTTCTTCGATCTGTATCCTTCGATCTCAAAAAAAAAGTAACAAACTTATGATTTTATATTATTCAGAATGAATGATTATCCTTTTGCAAACTAAGACATGATTAACCATGTTGACTGCGTGGTGAGAATTGGGCATCTCTCAGATGGCTGGAGGCGAACATACCAACCCGGATTGGCACACAGCGGTTTCGTCTAAATAAAAATGCTGGAGGTGCTAAGCCTGATAGTTTGCACTTCTACAAACTGTGTTTGAGAGCATGTTTGAGAATGACGCAGGTGCTAAGCCTGTTGGTAAAGAGTTTTTTATGTTGAATTCGTGGCTTCTCTGATGGATGAAAATAACTATCAGTTGGACTCCTATTATTCTGCAGTGCAGTGAAAAAAATGTGATATGTGAAGAGAAGGAAGCCAAATGCACTGTTCTGGTGCTCATTCGATGCCACTAATTTCCTCTGTGGAACACACGTTGTACAATTGCTGACATGCTATAATATGCCTAGGATCTACCATTTACTCTTTCAGCACAAGGTGGAAAACGTTTTTCAGGGTCTAAGACAAAAGGATGGCCCCTACCTGTAAAAAGAGAAAATGGGGAAACGATGGCCCCTACCTGTGAAAAGAGAAAAGGGGGAAACGATAGCCCGTTAACTCAATAAAGATGTTCCCCAACATGTACCAATTGGTGATTTTCAATCTGAGTCCAATTTTTGGTTTTGCTGATTCTCAGTGTAGACAATGTCATTAAGAGCAAAAACCGCCGGGGGCGGAGAGCAAGCGGCGGTAGCCGCAGCTTCTAGGCGAGCGACGGGCCAGGATCAATTGAATTATTTTGGGGTTAATTAATATTGTCAACCTATTTTTCTCTAGAAAATTGATTAATGACAATGATAACCTCACTCTTTGTTAAAAATCTGGCTCATTCCATTCCCCATGCCATTCCACCTCTTGGTTCTAACCAAACACACGAACGGAATGTAACCATGACATTTCATTTTTGGTGGAATGTAACTGTTCCATTACATTTTACATCGTTCCAAAACCAAACACATCCTTAGGACAGACAAGTATTGAACCAAGCAAATCCAGAGGAAGAACAAGTCCATGGAAATACAGAAGGTTGGAAATAGAGGATGATGGTAAACTGAATCAGGACACCAGATTCCATATTCCCCGTAATTTTCGACGACCATGATCTTTTTGTTTGTACAATTTTATGAATATGCAGCAAATTGGAGGATACCATGAAGGAAAGGGACGAGAAAAGCTGGCTTGTAGCGATAATAGGTAAGCACTAGGTAAATTTGGTGCGGCGACACGCCGCACCCGTGTGGTGAAATTTAAATTCTGAAAATGTCGATATTTTAAAATTTTGTAGATTCGAGAATCGTTGTAATGCAGAAAGAGCCTGTGTCTGAAAATTGTTTTGAGTTCGGAAATTATTTATAGAATGCAAAACAATTATGTTGCACAAAAAGGAATATTTTTTTCTTGAAGTTTTGTAGGACTTTTATCGAATATTTTTTCCATCATGAATGAATAATAGTTCGTAAAAAGTGGGAAGACAATCATGTTTGTATTCTGTTTATGCTTGTTAAATGGTCAGTTGGGAAGACAATCATGTTTGTATTCTGTTTATGCTTGTTAAATGGTCAGTTTTTGGAATACCTTTTTTTTCATAAAATGTTTCGTTTCGATTGTTTGATTTTAAATCTTTAATTGTTGCTTGTACTGAAGCCCTAAAATATTATTTGCAAAGTGTTTTAGTTATTTCTAAGTACGACTATTTCTGAAATGATTTGTTGGTATAAGGTGTTTCGAATGATTTGAATATTGATTTATTTTGGAAGTTAATTTCGATTGAATTATTTATTTTTGGAAAATAAGTTTAGAATAGGAGACATTCAAAGTTATGAAGTTTTTAAATTTGAATTTATATCATATGCCATAAGTAGTAAGCATTTTTTTGTCTGTCGTAATATTGATATATTTGTCACATTTGTAAGTATAGTGGTGTTTTCTATTTGGTATAGTTCTTATGTTTGTGTATATACCAAGTTGATTTTGTTGTCTACATGTATGTTTACGTAAATAATGGGGTGTAAAGTACCGTTTGATGAATTCCAAATTTTTCCTTTTTGAATCGTTGAATTATGAGTATTATTTGAATTCAGAAAAATCAAATAGAAAACAGAAAAAAAAGGTAGAGCAAGGGAAAAAAAAGGCAGCGGCCCGGAGTAGGCAGCCCACGTAGCGGCCCAGATCCTCGGCCCAGCCCGTTGCGACGTCAGCGGCGACGTCACCGCGGGCGAGCTCTGCCGCGGCGGCGCGGCGGTCGCCGCCGGCGAACCACGGCACTCCGGGACGCGCGACTGGGCGTGCTCAACGCACGCGTTCGCGGGTGGCCTGGGGGTGGCGGCGCCGCCCCCGTTGGGTCGCCGGAGCGGCCACGGCGATGGCGAGATGCGGCGGAGGACCGCACCGACGGCGGCGACGAATCCGGCGCGGCCGCGCCGTCCCGGCGGTCGATCTGTGGCGAGGGGGGAGATCCGGCGGCGGCGCACCTCGCGGTGGGCCTCGGTCTGGACGGGGAGGCTCGGTGCGGCGGCGCCGGGCGTCGACCCAAAAACGGAGGCTCCGCCACTTTCGGCCACGCCGCGTCCCGCCGCATCCGATGCGCTCGCTCGCGCGTCCCGGAACGGCCTCCTGCGGCTCCGGCGAGGTCGCCGCCGGCGCGGCAGAGCCCACCCGCAGGTGACGTCAGCGTGACGTCCCGCTGGGCCTGGGCTGCGTAGCGGGCCACTTAGCTGGGCTGGGCTGCTGTGCAGCTCGGCCGGCCCATTTTTTTTCCTTTCAGTTATGTTTTCTTATTTCCAAAACTTTAAAAACTTTTGAAATATGACTCCAAATAAATTCAAACCAATTTCTAACAGTTTGCAACAATCAAAATAACCATTTTAATTTCTTTGGGACCATTTCTAAATAATTACAAGTCTTGCAAGTTTGAAATAATACTCAATTCAATCCAACTTCACAAAAAAATACAAACAATCAACGTAATCATTTCCAACACTTTGGAACTTTTTCCAAATTATTGCAAATCTTACAAATTTGGAAAATCAAAATAGTAAACCCAAATACTTCGCGACCTTCCCTAAATTATTTCAAAAGTTGCAAATTTCAAATAATACTAAATTCAATCCAACCTCAAAAAAAATACTACATAACCCTTCCCAAATTATTTGCAAGACTTACAAATTTGAAATCATATACATGCATGCCAATTTAACACCTTCGCGTCAATTTATATGATATGGAATTCGCAAAATTCTTCTGAACTCAAATAAAATCTACATAAATAATATCAGTAATAATACCGTTCAATATGACAGACCTAATAAAACAACTTGGTACATACCATCTTACTTACATATAATTTGCTAAACCATTTAAATATAACTACCCATATTTGTACCATCGGCTTAAATATATCAAATTAAGAACACAAATGTAAATACTGAGAAATATCTGCCTTCCTATTAAAAAGATGCTTCACACTTATTTTCCAAACAAATATATTAGAATTACAAACCAAAAATCTAAAATAGAACATGCTTCAGATCATTTAAAACAGTTTACATATATTGTTTTACAGTAATTGGACACTTTTCAAAAACTCCTAGACGCTGCACCATTAGTACCTTTAACTCCATCCGCCAGAAAAAAAATTGAAAAGAGAAATATCAAAACGCTCACAAAAAAAAATGCTAAATATTTAACACAACCACTCTTTCAATTTTACTAATTCCCAAGAATGCAACAAATTTAAATGCCCGTAGTGTAAAATCTATTTAAAATCCTTATAAATTCAATTGCACGGAACATGTCAAGTTCTGAGAATTTTGTAATGCTGATAATATGTTGAAATAAAGCAAACTAAATCTTCTAGACTTATAAGTATATAATGCGTGCAGTGTGCCACAATAAGAATTGAACATTGCCAATGGTACCACAGATCATAATTTAAAAATACACTCACCCATTAGGTAAACAAAAACCTATAACACCAAATTGCTTCTGAATGAATAAGTGCCAAAGCTAAAGTAAAACTTAACGTACATCATAGCATGGATATATTGGAGTGAAACGTGATTCTTTCAGATCGCATTAAAAGATAAATTGTTTAATAGTAAGACAGTATTTTTTCATCATATGCAGTACCAATGACAAAAATAAAAGGAAAAAATCTATAGCTCTAAGTCAGTAGTGACACGGAGGCCAGCAAGTTCGATCCTCCTCACAGCTCAATGTTCAACCAACACCCAACCAACTGGTGGCGGTGGTGGCTTCCAGGTCCAACAGAGAAGCGGGCAGTGGTCATCGCGGTGGAGCGCACGCCCTCAAGTGCTAGTGAAAGCAAAATAACAGTAAGTAACATCCATCGTCGAGAAAATTATAAGCAGTAACAACCAATAAATCATATTTCGCATTATATAAACATTAATAGGTCGATATAAGGGAGAAAATACTGGAAAAACTACATTCTAACCATGTAATAAGCAATAAGCACGTTCTAATGACTCCCTCTCTATCTAGCAATGACGGAAAAGGCGCTGGCCAGGCTAGATCATGCATGTTTTGGATAATGAACATCAAGCACATACTGCGTGTACCTGTCTCATGTATGACATGACATTACCAGAAGCAAAAACTTAAAATGACAAACATGCGGAGCATCCAAGGAAAAAAATATTACCTTCATATAAGGAAACAACCAAATCGAAAGCTACGCTGCCTTTGAAGACCTCCCTCCTCTTAGACAGATTAGAATAGTGACTAATGCTGAAATTCATAATGATTCATAGTTAGCACCTTCAATTATCACATACCTAGCATGGGATAGCATGAAAATTGTGCATGGGAAGGTTTTAGTTGGTTGTATAGAACAGTAAATAGTCTCCAACAGTACCTGATACATAGGTGTTATCTCCTACACAATATTCCAGTTGCTTGAACGATTTGATGTTGTATGTATAGAAAGGAAAATTGTCAGGCTGTGGAGAGAATTCAATTATTTTTGTGTATTTTGTAAGTTTGATTTTGTATAGGCATTCCGCAACCCTGTGCCTCATCTTCTGTCCAGCAACCATGAACTGCTGGATTTTGTACACTGTGTCTTCTTTTAGCTTTCCTCTGAACATGGCTACTTGGTCCTGCTATGCATCCTTCGATGACATTACCCTGGGGTAAGAGTGAAAATATAATTCAGTGAAGCTTTTATTATAATGTAAAACTTCGGGTTGTAGTAAGTATAAGATTTTACCCATGGCTGACAGCGATGTCGAAATAAGAGTAAGAATTACAATTGTGGAATCATATCAGTGGACATAATACATTTTGCGTATAGAAGCTGAATTTAATTTTATAGGGAAGGTGGCTTTCATATATGTTGAGCAGTAGAAATTAATTTGTGTACCTAATGGGCATGTATATTATGAAGGACTCATTCCATTGCCAAAAGAAGCTTAAACAATATGATGGAAAAAATAAAGAAGCAATCGGGAAACCCTGAAGTAAATAAAATTTATCAATTATTTCTATATGTTGACAGATTAACCAAATGCATTTTACATTTCGAAAAAAGTTATGACAGATAGAGATAGACGTGACAAAAGGAAGGCTTTAGAATTCGTTAGAGAACATACCTTCTAGTTTCATGATCAGAGACAGCTGGAGCAGATCCTTGATAGTGAAAAGCGGCAGGGACAATTTAGAAGCAAATGGTAGGATAGTGAGAAGTGTATATTAATAATAGGTGTGTGCATAATGCATGGTATAGGCGTGTATTGTTCCTAGGAGAGGCATGTGAATGAAGAATCATCCTCGCATGTTTTGTTGGCTGGAGCTTTTTTTTTAAATTCTGATAAACATCAAGCTATACCTTTGGAAAAGGATGGTTGTGCACTTATCGGAGATAAACTACTATCTATTGAAGCATGCAATAAAATTTTAAATGTCGGATGGAACTTTCCTTCATAAAGAAATCATGGTAAATCTGAAACTCTGGAATAATCACCGTGGACCTTTAAATAAAATTTAGAAACATTAAATAGATAATCTCCCGAAATAACAATTCTGAGACGCAACTGCAGCAAGGTAGAATCAGTTGATTCGCCTCACAACCATATGGAGTGTGCCATTCTACTTGTCATGCATGGCTTCTAATGCTGCATACAAATATCAGACATTCAGAGAAAATGTCTCAATATTATTGTGCCAGAATTAGGTGCATGATATTTCAATGAGTTGGTTACCTGGCAGTGGAAGGAATACAAATAGCGGACATTTAGAAAAAAAAATATGCCTTAACAATTGTTCTGATCATATTATGGTGGAAGCATTCTTAACTGTGCCTGGAGCAAGAATCAATACCCAGTTTTGTATAAACCTCTGATGTTACTATAGAAGGTGCAGTCATTTACTTCTTTAGTGACAGTGTTCTAGCAAGTATTCAGTAGCGGCATGCTGATTCATCCTTGGCCGCAGGAGGTGTCATCTATTTCAGAAAAGCTTGTCGGTAGTACTATACCTGATAACAAACAATGAGTAGTAATGCTGCATTTTTCTTTACTAAAACATTACGGAGCAAAATAGGAACTTTTATGCAAAAATTGCACCAAGACACATGAGATCTTACTAACCAAAACTGAATTTGTTTACTTATAAGAAACAGAGAGATGCAAGGTGAACTCATAATAACCATATAATACTCCAAAACCACTTATGCACTTTCCCTGAGCCCCAAGGCCACATCAACATTCCCACAGAGCTCCTCCTATTCAGTCTAGGCGCTCTGAAAACAAAAGAATAAAGCAAGGAGACACCGCTAATGAGTGTCCATATTCTTTAGGCAAAGAATAAAAGGCATCTCTCTGCACAGGTGTAGTATTACTGCAGTTTGGATCATTGTGAAGACTCTTCCACAGAGAACATAAGTATTAAATAGCTACTATACTTTTCCATCAGTTTCTTGAGTGTTTAGGAAAAACAAAAAAATATGCTAAGCAGCATTACTTACAAAGTTGACAAATACTAAGATCATGTATTAATTACATGCCACATGAAAAGCAAGAAACCATGCTATTGCTACATGTCCATCAGTAATTCTGAACCTAAGACCTAACTGACGTACATGAATCCATGTCAATTAAATCATGCAAGTATACATCATGAATTCAGCTTGCATATTTATCCCACACAGTATTTCTGTACAGCGCAATAATGTATCATCTCCTTGCAAATTTGCATCAATTAGTGGAAAAAAACATGGTGCCTAAGTAACCCTTCCTCTCAATATGATTAATCTAGCATTTGTCCAAATTAAATGGGTTTATAAAAACATACCCATATTTTAAATTGTGGTTCACAAATTGCAGTAAAATAATTGTTTGCCGTGGGGACAATATTTTAAAGAAACAATTACCGAAAAACTTTAAAGTAACTATTACCAGAAAGCTTTGTTTAAAAGTTGTGTCGAAAATGTGAGCGCGAGAAAAAGTTTTCGAATTTTGCAAAAGTCTCATAAATTGCGGTCAAAAATTTGTTCGCCGTGGAAAAATATCTTAAAGAAACTATAACTGGAAAACTATCAAATGTTCGTGTGAGAATAGTCCACCAAGTATTAGAAGACACCAACCATAAAGAGAAGATGCAAGCAGTGCTACCTTCAGGATTTTAGTCAACCATATAACCAAAAATATAAAAACGTTGTGTACTTTTGACACAGATGATAACATGCACATAATTAGAATGATAAATCTTATACAGAAATGAGAGCAAGCACATTATACTAAACACCACGACATCAAAAGAAACCATGTAGTGTTTCATAACTAATAGCCATTATCTCTCAAAATTACTGACGGACATGAGAAAGAGGAGACTCGACCTTTACCTCAATATAGTGGTTAAAGAGATGTGCAACTCGAGTAAGAGAGGGCACGTCCAAAATAAATCCATATTGAGCAGAAAATCCATGATGTGTGCACTGCAATTAGGGGGGATAAAATGCATAGAACATCAAATAGATGTAATGAGATCATGATTATGTAACAAAAATTATAATCTGACATAACAATGAACTAATCTAAAAGAGGTATACCGCCGCAAGCTGCCACCACCGCGCCATCGCTTGCTGGATCGCCGGGTACTGGGTACTGTTTGGTTTTTGGTTCTGAACTTCTGCTGAGCGTTGGGCCGTAGCCACCCGCAGCCCATCCAAGAGCGGCAAGAACGTTCTTGTTGTCATCGGCGTTCCCCGCTGGTTTTGTCGTGGCGGCGAACATGGTCTTGAGGTAGGCCTTGGAGGCCTTGAGCTGCCGGCCGACGTTGAGCTGCCGCGTCACGAACTGGAGCCTCCTGGACCACGGCCTCCTCTCACCGACCACCGCCGTCGCGGACGCGTCGTCGGCGTAGGCCCTGCCGGCCGCGTACTCCCGGAAGAACTCCTCCACGTTGAGCTCCCCGCTGACGAAGCACGAGTTCGTGGGCAACACGCCGCGTGACCGCTCGCACGGCGTCGCGGGCGCCGTGCTTACGGCCAGGTGCCGGCCCCTGCCCGTAGCGCCGGCCACGGCGCAGTGGTCCAGGAGCAGGTCCTCGACCATCTGGACGCGCGGCAGCAGCTTGCCCTTGTAGAAGAGCTCATACGCCGGCGACGCCAGTGGCGGAGAAGGCTCCCCGCACCGCCCGTCCAGCGGCGCCGACATGTGGTGGAACTCGAACTCCCTTGCCCCCGCCGCCGCGAAGCTCCAGCGCGCCGCCTCCCAAGTCCCAACGCGTCGCCGCCGCCGCGTCACCGTCCTGAGTCGCCGCCGCCGACGCGCCCGCGAGGTGGCGGTGCGCTGGGCCAAGAGGCCGGCGAGGCGGAGGGAGGCGACGTCCTGGGCCGGCAGGGCGGCGGCTACGCGCCCCGGCGGCGACGTGCCTGTCGCTGTCTATTCGGGAGAGGATGATGGATGGGGAAATGAGGGCAATTTGCGTTCTAGGGTTAGGTTCAGCCTTTATGTACGAAGGATCTATTTGGAATATCCGTAAAACGCAGGGGCTTTGTTGCAAAATGTTGGCGCGGCGTGCGGCTGGCAGGTGGGGCCCACCTCGGTATTGTAGATGAACAGTATCTACTGTTGCTAAGCACAGTGACGCGAGCGCTCACAGGCCGCGATTCGGGACAACTTTTATATAGTGATGATGATGACAAGCTAAAATTAGTTAAGATATCTCCACTGCCTGTGATGGAGCTGAGTTCGAAACAAAGGCAAACTTGGCATTTAGACTCATTAGTTTAGTGAATCACTAGGTAAATTTGCGCGGCGATGCCGCGCGTGTGTGGGTGGAATTCAAATTTGGAAAATGCGGGCATTTAATTTTGCTGAATATTTGGAAATTGATGAAATTGAAAGAGTATTTACGTCTAAAAGGTTGTTCAGTTTTTTTGAAATTGTTTAAAACGGGAAGGTGTTTAGATTTGAGCTGTTTTTACATTTGTGAAATGTGATATATTCAGTAGAAGTTAAATTATTTTGGGAGTAAATCTGTATGCAACAACAAAATGTATTTATTTGCAATGATATATGTAGTACAAAGTATAATTGGAAAATGTTTAGTTTGTAAGGTGTGAATAATCAGAAAAATTGGTTATCATATGTCAGGGTTTCTTATTTGCCGGCATAATCAGAGGGAATTTACTACTGCTATTTCTAAATGCTAACCATTTCTTTTTTTACTACAGTTGTATTATTTATTGAATATATGTACGATATAATTGTTTTCAAACTAAATTGTTTTGTTGCAATCAAAAAGAGAAGCAAACAATCGGGAGGAAGCAAATATAGAGTTTAATTTTCAAATTTTTAAAAAAAAATATTTCCAAATGTTTAGTAATTTGATACGTGAGAATGAAATTTGGTTACATGTCCTAAGTTTTTTTTTTTGATAATTTTTTCCATTTTTACCTCGATGGATAGATTTAAAGTCTTTGAATTTTTTTGACGATTTTCCATTTTTTGGATAAATGCATTTAGATTGTCTGCAAATATTAACCAAATTTAAATATTCAAAAATATTTGTATTTCACCGTAAAGAGGTAGCATGTATTTTTCTGGTCATTTTTATAATTTTTTCATATTTTTCTGCCGGGTAGATTTAAAGCAATTAATTTTGCAAATTTAAACATTTTTCTGCCTTAAAAAAAAAAGACTGGCACGTGGGGCCGCGGATGACGTCGTGCTGACGTCATCCGCGAGCTGCGCCCACGGCGGAGCACGGCGGCGCCGGCGACGCGCGCGTCGCGTCCGCGCGTTCCGGAACACGCGCGTGGGCGCATCCGACGCGCGTCGACGCGAGGAACCCGCCGGTGGCGGCGCCTGCGCCTTTAGGGCGCCGGAGCGGCGGCCGGCGGCGTGCGGATGCGTGGGAGACGGCGTGGCGCGGCGGCGGCGATTCGCGCCCGAATCCGACGCTCCGGCACCGATTCCGCGGCGAGGAGGCAGAGCCGGCGACGGCGGGCCTGCCCGTTCCCGTCGATCTGGTCGGGGAAGCGCGAGACGGCGGCGAGGCGGCGGCGGCGGCGGCGATGGTGCGGCCGCGGGAGAGGAAAGAGAGGAGAGGACGGAGGCGTGGTGTTTTTACACGGAGGCCCCCGAAATTTCTCGAAATTACATCCAGGTCCTTTGCGGGCGGTTTTTTGCAAAAATGCTGCGACAAACACTGTTATGTGGGAAGTTTTTACAAAAAAGATCCTGGGCTTGTGCGGAATCACAAACAGGTCCTCGTGAGCACGGAGATGTTGTGCGAGCCGTTTGATGGAGAATCGACGGCGCGGATTGCAGCGAGGCACTGTTACCCTGTAGCGGGGCACAGTAAAACAGTGCCCCGCTGCGGTGGCGCGCGCTGAGGGCTTAAAATCGTGCGGCCTTAATATATAGTATAGATGAGTAATGAGTAATGGATCCGCCACTAGCTCTAGATGGTGATTGTACATTAATGACATGGTTTCTTATCTGGGATGGTGGCACAGGTCCTTAACGTGGCATCCACTATGTCTTTTGAGGTACAAAGGGTAATTTACCCATAAATACATTTGTATTGTTATGCTTGTGTTGAATATTATTACATAGGCTTTGTTTTTTGTTAGACTTAAGTTGTATTAGGTGTGGATAGCTCGACTTGGACACTTGTAAACTTGACTCACCATATAATATGGGGGTACACGAAACGGCTTGATAGAACCATACACGTAGGGAGAGTCCGCGGTTTCTTGCTGACCTCAGGACGTAAAAAGTGTTGGGGTATCAAGAAAAAGGACCATTTGCAGTCATGTCCTATAACGTAGGTGGTTCGTCGAACCTCATTAACACAGATCAATATTGTAATTGTGTTGTTATTGCTTGATTTTCAATTCGTTTGTGCGTCTACGACGATAAAAAGTGCTATCAAAGGAAGATTCAAAGCTCCATGGTTTCGACGGGTTTTATAGCGTTCTATGGCACCGGGATTCAAACAGAAGGGATGTGTCCGATAAATTTCACCATGGCAAATCGAAAACATCAATAACATATGCGGTAGGATCGGTGAGAGCGAGATCGGATGAAAATGTAAAACAGCGGCGACAATTTTTTTTTTAAGATTGCGACGACTTGTTGCACGGGAGGGCAGGCAGCATGCAGTTTTTATAAGAGAAATGCAGAAAATTTCTATTTTGGTTATTGAGACCAGGCAACATCTTTTGTTTTTGAGAATCAGGGAACAGATTGGTGAAGCAGCAAGGATACGCATGGCCGAAATCCAGCGGGGCTAACAGCCCATGCCGCATGGCGGACGTACAGCGAATTAGGCGCATGCGATGGCCCAAATAAGCAGGCCAATAGTTGCTCTTTGGATGGCCAGAAGGCCCAGAATATCTTTTGGGCTACGTCTGAATGTGCGAGCGCGCAGGGCGACCCTATAAATGGACAGATCGACAAAAAATGAGTTCAAGACAGAATCAACCTTGTAGCTTAAAATTCTAGAACTGTTGTACACATACTAGTTGAATCGGCGAGGAGAAATATTATGTATAATTTATTTTAGTAGCATAATATATCTTGTAAGTAGAACTATTTGGTTTGGCCTTCTTTATAGCAGACTGGCGAACTTTGCTTGTTGCCAAATGACCATCAAATATAGATAAACTTCTTATTCTTAATCCGAATCTAATATAGCAGAACATGTAAAAAATCCAGACATCAGTATTCATATATTTTCATCATTTTCATGTGTTGTCATCAAAAGAATAACAATCAACCTTACCGTTCAGAGTGTGTGTCAATGATAATGTATGTCTACAGGACATTTGGGAATTATTTATAGGGTAAGCACCTTAGACAGTTAAATAAAAGCTAAAACTAAGTTCTCACCTTTATAGCATTCTAGCTAAATAAAAGATAGCTAAACTCTCACTTTCATAGCATTCTAGCACTGAGAATAGTCATTATGTAATATGTATACTGAAGATTGCCACCACCTTTGGAAGTGCACATATAAACTGAAATTCCTAATCAATGATGGTAGCAACAACCCATACAATCTTGCAAGGGCCGGCATTGCACAACTCCCCACAATTCCTCAATTCCATGGATGCAAATCTGTTAATATATGAACCATGAAGGCCTAGTTAAGAAACATCAAAGAACCAGTAGGATAAATGAGTATGTATAGTGGTAAAATAGCTAGTCGGTAAGCACCAACAAATCGTCCACAATCAGGTATCATTTAGAAAGTCTAATACTTAAGCAAATTAAATTGGCATAAATGAAAATAAGATAAATTAAAGCCATAACGACATCAAATATACCAAAGTGCACCCATCAGGACAGAATACATCAACTTATCTCTAAGAAATATTCTTGAGGCTTGGTGAGCAAACATCATTTAGTTCATGTGAAACTGTGGACATCAGTTGTATTCATGTATAACTCTAAGTTGCAGCATAGGCCATCAAAATATCAAATATACCACCTATTACTATTAGATTAAAATGTGCTCGGTACTTACCATATTAAGCAGATACTAGCAAGATGCCCGTGCGTTGCATCGGGTGTAAAATAAATAAAACATCTTAAGTTTAAAGTAAAATCTGTTTTACCCCGTGTGTTTCTACTGTGTACATTAAATTGAAACGAGTTTTCTTTCATATGTTTAAATCCATAGTGTACACGGGATCCAAATGGCATGGAGTCCTTAATCTACATGTTTTAAAACGCATTGCATTAATTTAGAACGCATGATGCTAGTTGACACATAATCATAAGCTATATATTCCACAAATGACAAGCATCAGAAGATTTTCAAGAATAGTGTAACTGTGATTTGCTTGTTCAAATACGTGTGGCAAAAGTTAGACCACATGTCAATTTCACAATAATATACGGCAGCAGAGCTTCTCAGATTTCCTTGCAACCAGGTACAACACGGAGATTTAATTTATAGATCTTTCAATGAACTGCCAAATTACAGAACAAGGATCAAGGGACATCACGAAGAGAGCAGTAGCAATACCAGTCACCGCAAGCAGGACATCAACACCTCCTGGATGGTCCTCCAAATACTTGGTATGAATAAATTTTACTTGACAGCCTTAAAACATGAGACTACTGAAAATTCAGAACAGTGTAAATTTGACAGACTCGGATAGGGGTTCATAGTCAGAGAGAACCATCATTTTTTTTCGGTAATTCAGTAGCCGGGCGCGCTGCAGTTCCTTGGGCGACAGTGCAGAACTACCGCGGCGAGGCTTGTGCACTCCCGCGGTGTTGTCATTTCCGTCAGAAACAGGCAGCGTCCATGGTGGTGTCGGTGACACCGCTGTGTCGCAGGAAGAAGTGCAGCTGTGGCAACCCAACCAGCAACGACATAGCAGGTGCTGGCTCCTGCCTCCCGACGGCATATCCGCAACGACGCAGGCACGACGAATCCTACATGTGTGGGGAGGTCGGGAGTTGGAGATAGGTTCGGATCGAGACGCTTGGGCTGCCGACGCGGACGACAGAGTTAGAGGCCGCTCGCGCCATGGCCATTGCCACCCCGAAAACGCCGCACACCTGCGCCACTCGCATAGGAGGGCTCGTACCTCCGGCCTACACCACCACGGCGCGGTGCCTCTTCTCCGCCCCAGGCCAACAGCCGCCGTCGCCCTGCACCAGAACCACCAACGCATCACTATGCCCACCACCGTTCCCGCCGCCACACGCCACCACGGCGACCGCTCCCCTCCAGCCGCCACCGAGATCGCGCCCTCCACCACCGAGCAAGAACGGTTTGACAGAGAAGAATAGGAGGGGATCGAGTGGATAGGTTTGGGGGGCAAGTGCAAAAGTATCAATTATTTGGACTGCGGGTTGATTGTACAAATCGTAAGAGGCTAAAATGAAAAACTACCACGACGTATGTTACATACGGTCGTTAGGCCGCATTATACTTTAGATATCTAAAATTTGAATGGCTTTCCAATGCAATGCAGATATTCATAGAACTGTTTTGAAACATGATTATAGTTTTATTCGCAACTGATAACAGATACGAAACAGTAAAACGAAGCAAAAGCAAGCACGAAAGGACTCTGTTTGCAACAACGTGGTTGCAAATATAGTACAACTCATGGATTGGTAATATTATATTATCTGCTACACCGGCAAGGTTGAAGAAATAGAGCTGGTTACACTAAGGACTAAAGTGAAACCCAGAAACAAAGAGGGTAAATCTAAGCGCAAGTCAACACCTCGCATATGCTCTGGTAGTTTCATATGGTAAACGAACCGCTACTAATGATAGAAAAATTCAAAGCTGCTATAGCTGCATAAACAGAAGAGTATGGCAAATTAGATGAAATAGCCAACGGAAGAAGTAAACTGCAGAAATGGTATACAAAATCATACATGTTGCATTAATTACGGACGATTGCTAACCTCTTTAAATACAATATTACTTATTTCATTTGTCGCAACATGACAGTCATCCTCAATTAAAAACTTGAGTCCTTTACATTCGACAATACTAATTTGCAGACTGACAAACGTAGTGAAACTTGGAACCATGCAAGAATTTTTCATGCAGAATCACACAGATCAATGAGGCAGGCATGTAACGACTGTGAAATAATCTGGAAAGACAAATCCCTCTATGATTACATAATAGCAGTCAATATACTACTCTCACAACATAATTAACTATATCCACCTTAGGATTGTTCTATAATTTATAGAGCTAATAAAGCATATATACATATATCGACGCGGATTTTGTACCATGGATGGTAGCTGTGCATAGGCTGAAGACCGTTGGATAAGCTGCTCATATGCTCTTTTGATGAATGGCTTCCGAACATAGCTATCGCCGCATGTGACGGAGATGTTTTCCGTCCACTGCCGTTGGCTGATATCGCCCGTGTGCATCCGTCGCCGATAAGGATTTGAATTTCAGCTTTTTCATCAGTTCGCCCCGTTGAGCGGTTATTGATTTCTAACTAACTGTTAAATAAGATAATACCTTGGGACCTCCCGTTTAGTGTGTAGGTTTAATTTCGTGTACTCAGTGGCACAGCCGTGGCCCTTGTTTTGACTCACAAATTTTACAATCAATGTGTTCAGAAAATAAATCGCATACCATGGTTTGACAAATAATACACGGATCAATGGATTTTTCAAATCCTTGTATGAACAAAAGAAATGGATACATTACACGACATCCGTTTGATCTCGATTTTCAAGAACACATATATTGACATTTTTATTGGATCTGGGATTATTTTCTTCCATTCATTTATAATAATTTCGTATCAAAATAAAAAATGATGCATAAACAGTTTTCTAATTCATGCATTCATGTACTAACAAGATATTTTTGTTTCATGTACTATTTTTTTTTAAATCCATGCATTAATAAGAGCTTTTTTGTCAATGGATTATCAAAAATAATCACACATGAACATGATTCTCGAAAAAAAATCATGAACATGGATCTGCCTGAAACTTTGCATTACGGTATGAACAACGTGAGCATCTTAACCATGAATCTCAGCTTGAAAAATTGCAAGTAAAGAATCTGAATCCAAGAACAACTAGAAATTTATTTTGGAGCACATGACCAGCCCGTCATAATTTTTCAGATCCATTCCAGCACGGTAGATTAAAAAAGAGATAGGGAGGGAAGGAAGGAAGAAACTGCAGCACCAGATCCATTTCAGAAAAGGAAATAGGAAAAGATGAGATCAAGAAAACAACACGTATCAAACAGACCTTCAATTCACAAAAGAGAAAGGCAAGAAAACAGCACGTATCAAACATATCCTCGTCGTCGCCGTTGTCTTGGAGCTTCGGATCTAGCGAGGCTTGGTTCGCGGAGGTTATTTCCGGGGGCTTGTCCTCGATGACGGATCTTGTTCTCCTCGGACGGATCTTCTCTTCGAAGCTGCAGCCTCCCTCCCCACAACAGGTCGCCGGACGCGCCCTCGCTCCCCGCTGCAGATCACGGGACGAGCCCTCCCTCCAAGCTGCAGGCCGCCGGATTTATCTTGTTTTCCAACCGCCGGCCTTGCCTGATCTGTCGGACGCGGAGAAGGGTAGCGACCGCCCGCACCGTCTTACGACGGCGTGGCGTTCCCTTGTCGGTGCGGCGCACGGCCACAAAGCATGGGCAGTGACGCCGTCGAGGCAGAGAAAATGACACAAAACCACCACATTTGCGGGTGAGTTCTAGCATAGCCACCACAATTCAGATTTTTGATACATAAATACCACTTCAGAGGCTGGTGTGGGACATAGAGCACTGATTTTTCTGTTTAACCATTTTGACACGATTTCTGACAGGTCGGACCCACCCGTCCGGTCTACGTGGCAAAAAAAAATCAGGTCAATGCTATATTTAAAAGTCCCTATTTCTCTCTCCCCATCCCATCTTTTTCCCCACTGTCGTCGGTTCTTACGTCACCGCTGCCAGCCAACACCGACCGCGCCTCCCGTCCATTGCTGCCGCCGTGGCCGCGCGTGGTCGTCAGCTCCATGTAGAGCTCGGCCTCGATCACATCGGCGACGGCGAGCCCTGGCAGAGCTCGCGCGGCGAGCTTCTCCTTGCTCGGTACGCTGGTCTTGCCCGCGCGGGAGGCGAGCGACTCCGGGAAGTAGCAGCAGCAGCCGCGCCTCCGCCGTTGAGCCTATGCACGCCCACTGAAGCTTCGCAAGGACGCACGAAGCAGCACCAGCTGGCCGCGCACCGACGGCCGCCTCGAGCTGGACGCACGACCGCGTGCCCCTCGCCAGGCCACCTTCCTCGTCCGTGGGATGGAGGATGAGCTCCAGCTAGCCGCGCACCGAGGCGGCCGCCCTCCTGGAGCGCGCGGAGCAGCTGGGCGCCCTTGCGCCGCCCGCGCGCTGCACTCCCCTGCATCGCGCCCACCTCCGCCGGCGGCGGGGACGCGTCCTCCTCGCCACCACCGCCGCCAATCCCGCCGTAAATCGCCGCCAGCACGCCAATAGCGCACTCCCTCCCGCGTCTGGCCATCCCCTCCACGGCCCGCGTGAGCACGGGCACGGCCAGCGCCTCCCTCCGCACCGGCACAGCCCGCAGGGCCCGACGCCACCACCGCATCCACGGCCGCATCCCGGCGCGCTCCCCACGCCCGGGCTGGCCGAGGCTCGAGCTAGCCTGCTGGGACTCCTGTGTGTCGGGGAGCTACCGGGGTTGAGGGGCGGTTGCTGGAATGGAGCAGGGGCGGCGGATGTTGTGGATGTGGGCCAGGCCACGGGGGCTGGAGGCTGAAGGTTGCGAGGGAGAAGACTATGGCGCCGCGCGAGCTGCAGCCGCGCCCGGAGTTGGAGCCGAGGAGGCGACCGGCGCTGTAGGTGGTGGACGGCGAGGTAGGCAGGCGCGGTCCAGTGAGATCACAGCGCGGGGCGGCGTTGACTTCATCTATTTTGTTTTCTTTTCTCTTTTTTCTTTTGCCACGTATACCTGACAAGTGGGTCCGACCTGTCAGAAAAATGGTTAGAACGCTAATAGGCAAAAATCAGTGCTGTGCGTCCCACACCAGCCCCTGAAGTGGTATTTATGTGTCAAAAATCTGAATTGTGGTGGCTATGCTAGAACTCACCCGCAAATGTGGTGGTTTTGTGTCATTTTCTCGTCGAGGCAAGAAGGATAAATGGCGGCGGGGTGGGAGAGAAGCAGGAATGGCCTGCGCGTTTTGGGGGAGAGGGAGATAAAGTGATTCCTACCCAAAATGATGTGGGGAACGTGTGGTCAACTGGTCACCCAAAATAAGTGATTCCTAGTGACTATAATATGTGTTCCTTATACAGATCCAACGGGTGGATCAGGGTGTGTACCTACCACCCTAGGTATCCCACTATTTCCCATACATATATATGCTATTTATTTTTCTTGAATCTTGAGGAGGGGAAGAAGAGAACCTGCTGGATGTGAGGAATGCAGCAGTGCCATCATCGAATAAGCAATACATGTACCTCCAGATAAGCAGCCAAACATCTAACATAATAGGATAAATCAGGTCTAGTAAATAGAAAAAAAGCTGAAAAGAGGAGGTGAAGCGCAAGAAATTAGTACCTGAACCAGCGTGTCCCCAACGTCTCTTCCGAACACAGATCGGCCGAACCCTGCTATAGAAAGGGGAAGGGAAGATGATGATCATTTCCGGTAAGAATAAATTTGTTTTTAACTTTCGATTGCACCGAATTCTAATGTAACGTACAGCCCCACATCATTTTGGACCAGACTTAAATTTTATCATGGACGGCAGCACGTCGCATAATAACATTAGTGTAAGCACATATAAGACCAAGTTTACAAAGTCTATGGGAAGAAAACAATCTCCCACCTATGTCTGAAAATCTGGAACATATGTGCGGGAAAACCTGGCTGGTTTGCCTTACTTTTTGCATCCTGCTCAAAAGAGATTTCAGAAAAATAATAATATACAATTAGCTTGTCTGGGCTGAGAACTGGATAGAGAAATCAAGTTGCAAACTTGAGAGTACAAAGAAGGATCAATACATCACCAGATAGCACCATTACGAAAGTAATTTGATGTGTCCATAGCAGGCCTGGCAGCTCAAATTAATTCCAATGCTGACCAATCTACACCATCCGTTTCCGTGGTGAAATATGCCTACTATTTTTGGGGCATCGAATATAACTCTAGGGGAATTTCGATAACCTCCATGGCACACACCTGGTGAAGAGGGAAGCAGATAGCAGATAAGCCGAGAGAAATAGTACACTTGTATGATAGTAGGCTAATCTAAGGTATACCTTATCTAGCATGGATGGCTAGGTTAAATTAGATATTAGTTTATGGTTCTGCAGACCGAAGGAAGATCAAACATGATACAGAATAAATGTAAATGGAGAACGAAGAAAAAAACGTAGGCATGCCCATCTCATGAAACTGTATATAATCATCAAGCACCAACATCCAGCAGTAAATAATTCTGTGAGCATACCAAAGAAAAGATGCCACAAACTTGATAACTGAAACCAAGTAACAACAATCAAACTTCAGTGACTAAAACCAATTAACAAAAAGACCTCGTAAACATACCAAAGGAAAGACAACACATAACCATCTAGCATGAGAAATTTTCAGGTTAGGCAATCATCTAGCAGCAGTAACCCCACAAACTTCAATAACACGAACCAAGCAACAAATAGACCTCGTGCATCCAAAATGGTGCAGGAATAAATAACTGTGCTTGATCTTTAGCTATACCGATTCAACACATTTTTTGTTATGTAAGGACATAATAAGTATATACTCGCAAGCAAAGCCCTCACAGCAATAAATGTTTGAGCTCCATGCTGAAAGATCAAGAGCAGCAGGCAATAACCCAGTTGTATGCATATCTTCGTTTGCATTCACCAACGCGTGAGGACAGTACAAAATTATATGAAACAGAAACATATTCATATATATCAGCTTAGATAGGCTCCTACACAATCAGAAGCGAAGAAAATACATGCATTAAAACATGAAACTCACCGGAATGAATCCTAAATCAATTCTGGACTTGCACATCACAACAACAAATGCTCCATCATGTGGTGATGCAACCATTGTTGAACGGCTCTTTTTAGAAGAAAATAACATGTTCTTATTTCCAGCAGCAGTTTCACCGATGAAAAGTCCTGTTGAACACAAGTTTCGCTCACCCGACGTTCTTGGGGAACCAAGGCGCTTCTCAGGCCATGTGATGTTTGGACAGAACCTATCATATCAAAATATTATTAGAATCATCATGTGGCGCGTGGACACAATTTTAAATCTATGATTAGAACATAACCATGAACACAAGTTTACCTCTTACTATACAGAACTATTTGCAAGAAGCAACCATTTATTGAAAATTGCTAGTTGGTCAGACACCATCTATTGCTGCTACACAGAACTACAAAGCTTACTGCCGATAAATCTTTTAGATGCAAACCTTGAGAAATCACAAATTCAACTAAACCGACCTCCCTACAAACTAACAAAATTTAACTACCACGAGTAACACATAAATAGTCAGGAAAAACTTGTAAGGTGTGGATGAAAAACATCCCTAGAGAAGACAATAAACGGAACATGTAAGGCAGAACAGTAATAATTAGAAAGGTGCCTCTATCACTATCAGCATGCAACAACTGATACACAAACTTAAAGTAACGAACCTCGAACCAGCAATTCCGCTCTGCAGCAGATCCAATCGAAAAGGAGGTCTCAGCTGCAATTAGACGGACAGAAAAGTCGGACAAAATTATAGAACAGTAAAAACATTGCTAGCTAGAATAAAGGGCAAGAACAGGGCACAGAGGAAAAGAAACACGAAAACGCAGGTAGCAGCTACCGACCTTGGTCGCCTGGAGAAGAGGCGGCGCAGGCGGCGGCAGCCAAACTGAGACGGCAAGGACTGCTGGATCGTGCGTTGCCGCGGGAGATAATGAAGTAGGAGGGGCCATGATTAGGAAGAGGGGCATCACCTGCAGGAGAACACGGCAAGGTCAACATATCGAAATCCAATCTGAACGGATCTTCTAGCATCCTGCAATGGCTCTTCTCCCGTCGCTCTATGGGGTCGCCCAGGAGAGGAAGCCGCGACGTAGAGGTCCTCGTTGTCGTGGACGCACTCCAGGGCGACGTGCGCCACGCGGGAGCCGCCGGCGAAGGTCAGGGTCTCGGTGGCGAAGCCCCCGACGGTGAGGGATGGCGCCGTAGGAGCCCGAGCGGCGAGGGTCGAACACCGGGCCGGACTGCTTGTAGTAGCGGCTGCACGGTGCGGACTGGAGCCACATGACGTCGCTGCCAGTGTCAAGCATCATCAGCGCCGGCGTCGCGGTCCGTCGCGGAGGGGAAGCAGGAGGAGGGCGAGTGGAGGCGGCCGCGTCGGGAGGAGAACCGCGGCGTCGTCATAGGCCTCTCCCCGCGGCGACGGCTCGGAGCTCCTATGTGTCCACGGCGGCCGCCGTGGGAGAGGAAAGCGAGGCGGCGCCGGCGACGCGCGAAAGCGGCGGAAGGCGCGGCGGCTCGACGGCCGATCTACGGCGAGGGGGGAGAAGAGGCGACGGCGGAGGCGCCCGTGCCCTCCGATCTGAATGGGGATGCCCGGCGCAGGGAGAGAGAAGGAGGGGGGGATGTGGTGGCGTTTTTACACCGAGGTCCCTGCGTTTTCCTCAATTTTCGAATACGTCCATTGCCTTGGTAAATCGTGGATCGCGGGTTAATGTGTCGAAACGTGAGGGTGTTTTCGCAAATTCATCGCGGGATGGACGGCCCGGATCGCACGCGGCACTATAGAGAACTGTTCATTGAACAGTACCTGACAGGTCCGGACCGTTGGATCGAGAAAGAAAAAAGAACTTACTATCTTTGGGATCTGATACTACACCGCTGCTTAATCCCTTAGTGGATCGGCTCTATTACATAAGCAGATTCCTAAATTTTGCCCCATATCATGGGATAAGTAAGCAGTTTTTTTAGTTGTATCGACCCAGTCGCTCACTAATTGATCTTTACGGTGCTTTCTCTATCAATTTGAGAACTTTATCCATAGAGTAGTAGTATAGGCCATACTTTCTTCTTTTTTTGATTCTCGTGAAGTGTCCTTCCTTCCGACAGCTGATAGGGAAAAATCGTTGTTTTTATGATCCCTATGTAGAAAGCCCTTTTTTCTAGTATTTACTAGAAAATTTGATCCTCTCTTTTTCTTTCTATAGTGGATATATGTGGCGCCCCGACCCGACTGCTATACAGTGATGCTGTGTGTCACCGGTTAAGCGATACAACCGGAGGTTACGGGTTTACCAATCCCCGGCCAAAACCTTTGGCAGGCGTTGCTGGGTACACCTCACTCCAGACAACGCAACACCCCGATTGATGCCTCAACACATGCACAACTATCAAAGCATAATAGTAAGATCAAGACTTGTGGAACAACTGGCACTTCACAGACTCTACGACACAAAATCATATAGTTCAACTCTTATAATAGAGAAAGATAGCAAATGACAACCAGAGGTCACAGACCCAACATTACAACATGCGGAAGCGAAGGGTGTTGTTCTAAACAACAAGAACCAAATTATGGCCTAAGAGGCCTGCAAATAAACATCCAGCGCCAGCTGTTCCGGGATGTCCCAAGCTGCCACCTGGGAACCCCAGACAACTCGTCGACGTCCACAAAGAACCCACCTTCGAGGGCGGTGAAGTCCTCTCCTGAAAATAAGCAAACGACGTTGAGTTCGACGAACTCGCAAGATTAAGAGCTAATATATGCTCGATGATTGGCTCTCAAGGTTTTATAGCTGTTTTGCATAAAGCTGATTTTATTTCAAAAAGACATAACTCCATGGCATCGACTAATCAGAATATTTTGAAAAGGGGTAAGAAGTAACTCTTTTCTTTCATCACCTTACTCATCATCAACCAACATCAACCACTGTACCTGTTCATCAAAGGCACCTCCCCGAATCACCCTCGAGGAAGCTCACCTTGCATTTGTGAGTGGTACCTCTAGTACCCAGTTTTTAATCATTCCGTTAAAGTTATTCTATGATCTTACCTTCACTTCCCAAGTCGTCCATAACCGCGGACACGGCTTTTCGAAAAGATTTAACCCTGCAGGGGTGTACAAAGTGGAAGTCCCCGGAGTCCCGAGGGGCTCCAGCTCCTTCGCCACGCGTACCGTCCGGCCCATTACCTGTACAATTAGCTCTCTTCCATGGAAAGCCGGCTGGGTGGGATCGGTGTCGACTTCTCCCTCGTTAAGGACTTTCCAGGATCATCAGTGGCGGCAGGACTGCCAGGATCACGACACCCCGCCCCACGGCCACTTATTTTCCTAACACCACAATCCTCATCTCAGTTCATCCCACCATCATCACGCACGCGCAAATGGAAGCCCGAACAAGAGGACCCTGGCTAGCCCCGCTCGAGTTATTTAGTCTATGAGGGTTCCTGCACTGTGAATGCATAGGCCTCACGCATGGTTGCACGCTCAGTCTTGGTTCAAGAGGTATAGCACTCGCACCTAGGCGACGGGAACGAGACAAGGCACCACAACCACAGTGGCCTCTCATCCCCACCTTTTAGCATTTTATTATCCATCCCCACAATTCTCCACCATCAACCATTTACCTCATCACCTGTTTCCAACACGAACCATCCATCGGACGGCCAGGCATTTAGCTAAGCATGGCTAAGCAACAACATAGCATAGTGAAGTATTCAGGCCAAACAATACAAACCTATGGATAATAGGAGGGAAAACAGGTATTGGCATCGGAATCTTAATGCAACTATAGGATACTCTAATCCAAGCAAATTGACATTTGGAACCGCATGCAATATTATAGTGGAGAAAATATATGCGGAAATATAGGATAAGACATGCTCAGAGGGGGATTACGCTTGCCTTGTTGAGCGGAGGAGTCAAACTGCTCGTCGGAGTAATGATGCTCAACTCCGAACTCGTGATCTACCGGAGAGCAAACAACACCGGAAAGCAAAAACAACAATCAACACATGGCAATTGTGCATGCATACAAAATAATGATATGACATTTTAATGCACCGACTTATTATCCGCTATCGGACAGGATTAAATGGGGCGAGAAACAATACTTCTTAATACAGAACAATACTACCTACGTAAAGACGATTAGATCTCAACAGAGAGGAGAACACCCCATATTTATCTTAGTGATTCTAATATTCCTAAAGTACAACATTTTAATTGTGATCAAATATGCATGACAATGATGAATTTAGGTAGTTCACGATTTTCTGAGCATTTTGGTATAACACACTTAATTTTTGGAGCAGTATTTAATAAGTTATAAATTTTCCTAAAGCAATTGATTTTCTGCCTTTTTCTAGAGTTAAGGAAACTGCTACTTATTTCGCTTGGTTGGACATGTAAATGATCTTAACATGTAAGATTATTTTCCCAGATCATTTCGATATCTTCTTTGCAAATTTTGGATTAACCGAGCAAAAGATATTGATTTTTGAAGTTTACAAAATTTTCCTGTCATTTATCATTTCTCCAGCGTACTGACTAAAATCGGATTATCCGTTGGGGTTAAATCGGAATATCCGATCGGGAGGGAAAACTGGAGTACTGGCTAATTTCGGATTATCCGTTTACGTGTGAATCGGAATATCCGGTTGTGTCTCACCGAAGAACAGAAAAAAAGGAAAAAGGGTGCGCGTAGGGGATTCGAACCCGGGGCTCGCGTAGTGATGCGGAGTGGCTTCTGCCACTGGGCTAGTGCGGTTGTTCTGATAGGATCAGGGGCTTCTGCTAGATGAAGTATTGGCGCGACGTTAACTGAAACTTGAGACAAAAGATTCAGACTTTAGAACGACACGGCGGACGAACGCGACGGCGCGGATGGTTCCCTTGCGCGTGCTGGGCTTCTAGGGTGCAGGTGCAGCATGGGGGCGCCGGGGTGCGGGTGTGTTTGCGGTGCTGGAGTTGCTCGGACTATCCGGCTCGTCCCAGCTCGGAATATCCGGCGGCGAGGTCGAACACGCTGCGACGGCAAGCTTCAGCGAAATCAAGCCACTGAGCTAGTGCGACGAAAAGGAGGGCACGGGAAGGTCGTGTGCTCACCCTAAACTCGCCGGTGTGCTCCACAGGTGCGGAGGTGGACGGAGGGCGACGTATTGCCCGCGGCGGCGCACGGACGGCCGCGGCGGAGAAGGGGGCGGCGGCGGCGATTCGCGGACCCCCGGCTCGATTCCGGCGGTGGAGAGGTAGTGGGTGGCACGGCGGTGCTCGTGGCGGTCTCGGCTCGCCTCGGGAAGTCTGCAGCGACGGCGATGCGTCGGTGACGACGAGCTCGTCTTCGGCTCGCTGGGCACGGGAAAACAGAGGAAAAGAAGGGGATGGGAGCAGGCGAGTGCGGGAGGGGAGCAGGTGAGGCTCGGGTGCTCGTTTTCTTCTCTGCAGGGGAGGGCAGCGCAAGGGGGCCCCGATGGCTCGACGCGGCATGGCCACGGCGCCAAAAGCTCGTGGCTACAGGAAGAAGAGGGACATTTCGCGAAAAACCCCCTGCAACTTTATTTCCATCACAGTCAGGTCCTTTTCCCTTTTAAAAAATATAAAACCTTTTAAAACCAGCGGCTTCAGTGATTTCATTTAGGCACCAAAACATTTTCAAAAATTATGAAATAATTTGGGCGGCCTTTTTACACCATGAGGAAGCTCCACAAAATTTGGCGCCCCAAAATAAAACATCTTGGACAACATTTGTTCATAGGTTCAAAATAGGGCATTTTGCTCAATTCAAAAATGTTGTTCCTTTGTAAAATTTAAAGCAAGTGCAAAATATTGTTTTGGAGCTCTTGGAACTTCGTTGACAAATAGGAGATGTCAAAGTAATTTTAGTTTGCAAGATTGAGTGCCTTTGTTGTTTTGAAAATGGTTGAAGCAAATTTGGCAAATTGGTTTTTAGATGTTGCCAACATCCACAATTCCCTAGCAACAACCACAATTCCCTAGCACAATTCCCTAGTGACAAGTTAAAGGTTCCAATTGTTACACTTGATGCAAGGATGCCATGATGCAATTAACACAAAAGCGGAAAAATTACACAGGTTTTTAGGTTTCCGAACTTTGGGCTGTTACAACTCTACCCTCCTTACAGGAATCTCGTCCCGAGATTCTTAGAGTAGGAAAGAGGGAAAAGGGTTACAACGGTACTACACGATCTTCTCGCTTCAGGTGGCTTATTTCTTGAAGAGGTTGACCGAGGGCGTCATGAAGATCTTCATCGGCTTCCCTTTGAGGTCACTGTCAACGTACACCATAGGAAGAAGGAAACCTCACCGGAAGGATGGATCTTGGTGAAAAATACCACAACGGAGTACCTCCTAGTAGAACTTAGGAAGAGACTTCAAGCATCCCTTGATTTGACAGTTAGGAGACACATGCGTTTGACGGGAGATTGATAAGAGTTTCCAGTTGGTAGACAACTGTTTTCTCAAAGATTCAGAATATGAACCTTGCACAAGGCCTTGCATTTCTGAAGACGAAGGTTAGACAAGATTCCAACAGATGAGGAGATAACTTGTACTAGTCGGCTTGAGTAGAACTTTCCTCACGGAGGAGCATTTCAGATCATTGAAGAAGGATTGGAAAGCTAGATTGACGGAACTTTAGAAACTCCGGGAAAGTTAGTGTCGGGAAAAACTTCTTGAGGATCACCAACCGTCGTTTCTGTTTGAGATTTAGATCTGACCGGGTGTAGAGATACTCCAGATTCAACATGGATGCATAGGGAGTCTTTGTCATGGATACCAACAGATTACAGGGGCTAGGAGCCCCAAGAGTTGGACTACAAGGTCGACTCCAAAGGAGGAACGAGACTGCGGAACCCGCGGATTAGCAACTTGTCAGGCGACAGCTGCCCTAATTGGATACCTTGCAGCGAGACACGATTGAGTTCTTGATGGGAAACACCATAGGAGACAAAGAAGTTCTCAGACTTCCTCTCTTTCTGGAACAATTCAATCAGTGGCTTGGATGCATAGGTAAATTCCGAAGGAATGGAGGTAACAACATACCATTCCGAGAATATTCTACACATGCACGATCGAGTTGAGATGATTTTCGAGGAACCAGACAATTCACTCAGATTCACGGCGACATCTTTCAGCAATTGCACGTGAACCAAGGAAAGTCACTTCTAACTCCAGAACATTGCCTTGTGACGACACAAGGGTAGTTCTGACAAGCTTTCCAATCAAACAGGGAGGAAAAAGAATGTAGTGGATGGGCTCAACAACAAACTTATCCAGATACTCCAAGACGGTAGACTCATATTTCACCAGGACGAGGCATAAGTATTGGTCAGACTAACATCCTTCTAATCTGAGTTTAACCTACTGAATGTGTTAGTCTGAGTTTGATTTGACGATAGCCCAAATCAAATCAAAAATTTGTAGGATAGCATATCCACAAAGGAGATACCACCTTGCTTCGACACAGGAAGCTAGACATCCATTGAGAAGTGAGCTATATCAGATAGAGCTTTTGGTCTTTTAACTCTCCAAGCGGTTTAAGCTCACCTGAATAATTCAGGACATCCAGCACGATTTTCTTGGAGAAAGGAGTTGTTCGGAGAACCAGCTTACTCATAAGCTCAATTTTTCTGGGAGAAAAGAGTTGTCCGTGATGTTGAACTTGGACAGGCGACAACCTGGCGATACTTCTGGAAGGAACAACAGGATATCACGATCCATCTACAGGATATCACGACATGGCAGTAGATCTTGAGTTCGAGAGAGGATCATGCCGTACAAGGCACAACGAGGTGGTCTTGGGAGCTTCGGCGTGAACCTAGCTCTTTGACCGAGGGAAGGCACCGGAGAGAACGAACTTGGCAACACAGTCAAACTCAGCTTATTGATCGGATAACCAATCATGCTAAGGAGGATAAAGAAGGTCTTTGGATTGCAACGCAGTAAGAACTGCTGAGAATATCCGATAGCCACATCATTGCTCACGAATTATCATTCCCGAGTAACAAGTCACTCGGAGATCGGAGAGTAACAAGGTGTAAGAGCATCACTTCATCAAGAGGATCATGATACTTCGCACAATACCCCGATATAAAAGAGTGTGACACTCTAAGGTGGAGCAGAACACAAGCTAGACAAGGCCCTCATTCTGCGGATTACAATACCTTGACCTGGTCCGAGAAGTGGACAAGGTACTAGAGTTATTTCTCCAAACAAGACGAAGGGGAAAATCTTGACGGACCACAAGAGAGTGACTTGCATCGGAACACCCAATGCACGATAAGACTTTACTGTCAACAAACAGACAAAGGTCAGAAAGCAGATCAGAGTAAGAAACATACTCAGGAGAAATCCTAAGATGTTGAAGATGCACCGGTTATTACTCAATTGTGATAACCATGCCCAAAAAGGAGAGATGCAGCGGAGTCATGAACATGAATGGGGGGATTCGTTAAGAGAATTCTGGTCATAACCCAGATGATTCCAAGACAGAATCTCCAGCTATCGCAGATTTAAAGTTACATCGTCAACAGAGGTGTGGGAAAAAGTTTCAACCATTTACCACACAGACCACATAAAGGACTTGGGTTAAAGGTCAGCATCATGTGCTACTAGCGAGAGTTAAGAAACACACTTAACACACTCTAGTTGGCACAATCCGGGACCTTATGTTCAAGCCCTTGGGTTAAAACCCGAAGAAAAGAACAAGGATTATACTTGGTACGAATACAAGGGTTCGTAATCAACTGAGTTGATGGGAATTTTTGTCGTACTCCAGATGGTTTCTCGGCACATGAAGCTTCGGATTGTAGCGCGGCGGAAGCAACTGGACACATAACACTAAAGGTAGAACCAACCCCGAGATTCCTAATCATTTTGAATTAAGAGGCGAGAAGTAAAAACTTTAACTCAAATCGAGGTAAGATTGCTCCGAGATTAGAGGGTAACCAGATAAGGAGTAAAAAGAATCCTAAGATGGTTTTCGCAACTCATTTTTAGGTTCAAAATATTTTCACAACCACTAGACTCAACATCGACCAGTAGAAAGGGTTTCCTACAGGCAGTACTGCTCTGATACCAACTTGTGGCGCCCCGACCGACTGCTATACAGTGATGCTGTGTGTCACCGGTTAAGCGATACAACCGGAGGTTACGGGTTTACCAATCCCCGGCCAAAACCTTTGGCAGGCGTTGCTGGGTACACCTCACTCCAGACAACGCAACACCCCGATTGATGCCTCAACACAGGCACAACTATCAAAGCATAATAGTAAGATCAAGACTTGTGGAACAACTGGCACTTCACAGACTCTACGACACAAAATCATATAGTTCAACTCTTATAATAGAGAAAGATAGCAAATGACAACCAGAGGTCACAGACCCAACATTACAACATGCGGAAGCGAAGGGTGTTGTTCTAAACAACAAGAACCAAATTATGGCCTAAGAGGTCTGCAAATAAACATCCAGCGCCAGCTGTTCCGGGATGTCCCAAGCTGCCACCTGGGAACCCCAGACTACTCGTCGACGTCCACAAAGAACCCACCTTCGAGGGCGGTGAAGTCCTCTCCTGAAAATAAGCAAACGACGTTGAGTTCGACGAACTCGCAAGATTAAGAGCTAATATATGCTCGATGATTGGCTCTCAAGGTTTTATAGCTGTTTTGCATAAAGCTGATTTTATTTCAAAAAGACATAACTCCATGGCATCGACTAATCAGAATATTTTGAAAAGGGGTAAGAAGTAACTCTTTTCTTTCATCACCTTACTCATCATCAACCAACATCAACCACTGTACCTGTTCATCAAAGGCACCTCCCCGAATCACCCTCGAGGAAGCTCACCTTGCATTTGTGAGTGGTACCTCTAGTACCCAGTTTTTAATCATTCCGTTAAAGTTATTCTATGATCTTACCTTCACTTCCCAAGTCGTCCATAACCGCGGACACGGATTTTCGAAAAGATTTAACCCTGCAGGGGTGTACAAAGTGGAAGTCCCCGGAGTCCCGAGGGGCTCCAGCTCCTTCGCCACGCGTACCGTCCGGCCCATTACCTGTACAATTAGCTCTCTTCCATGGAAAGCCGGCTGGGTGGGAGCGGTGTCGACTTCTCCCTCGTTAAGGACTTTCCAGGATCATCAGTGGCGGCAGGACTGCCAGGATCACGACACCCCGCCCCACGACCACTTATTTTCCTAACACCACAATCCTCATCTCAGTTCATCCCACCATCATCACGCACGCGCAAATGGAAGCCCGAACAAGAGGACCCTGGCTAGCCCCGCTCAAGTTATTTAGTCTATGAGGGTTCCTGCACTGTGAATGCATAGGCCTCACGCATGGTTGCACGCTCAGTCTTGGTTCAAGAGGTATAGCACTCGCACCTAGGCGACGGGAACGAGACAAAGCACCACAACCACAGTGGCCTCTCATCCCCACCTTTTAGCATTTTATTATCCATCCCCACAATTCTCCACCATCAACCATTTACCTCATCACCTGTTTCCAACACGAACCATCCATCGGACGGCCAGGCATTTAGCTAAGCATGGCTAAGCAACAACATAGCATAGTGAAGTATTCAGGCCAACAATACAAACCTATGGATAATAGGAGGGAAAACAGGTATTGGCATCGGAATCTTAATGCAAATATAGGATACTCTAATCCAAGCAAATTGACATTTGGAACCGCATGCAATATTATAGTGGAGAAAATATATGCGGAAATATAGGATAAGACATGATCAGAGGGGGGATTACGCTTGCCTTGTTGAGCGGAGGAGTCAAACTGCTCGTCGGAGTAATGATGCTCAACTCCGAACTCGTGATCTACCGGAGAGCAAACAACACCGGAAAGCAAAAACAACAATCAACACATGGCAATTGTGCAATGCATACAAAAATAATGATATGACATTTTAATGCACCGACTTATTATCCGCTATCGGACAGGATTAAATGGGGGCGAGAAACAATACTCAACGAGAGAGGAGAACACCCCATATTTATCTTAGTGATTCTAATATTCCTAAAGTACAACATTTTAATTGTGATCAAATATGCATGACAATGATGAATTTAGGTAGTTCACGATTTTCTGAGCATTTTGGTATAACACACTTAATTTTTGGAGCAGTATTTAATAAGTTATAAATTTTCCTAAAGCAATTGATTTTCTGCCTTTTTCTATAGTTAAGGAAACTGCTACTTATTTCGCTTGGTTGGACATGTAAATGATCTTAACATGTAAGATTATTTTCCCAGATCATTTCGATATCTTCTTTGCAAATTTTGGATTAACCGAGCAAAAGATATTGATTTTTGAAGTTTACAAAATTTTCCTGTCATTTATCATTTCTCCAGCGTACTGACTAAAATCGGATTATCCGGTTGGGGTTAAATCGGAATATCCGATCGGGAGGGAAAACTGGAGTACTGGCTAATTTCGGATTATCCGTTTACGTGTGAATCGGAATATCCGGTTGTGTCTCACTGAAGAACAGAAAAAAAGGAAAAAGGGTGCGCGTAGGGGATTCGAACCCGGGGCTCGCGTAGTGATGCGGAGTGGCTTCTGCCACTGGGCTAGTGCGGTTGTTCTGATAGGATCAGGGGCTTCTGCTAGATGAAGTATTGGCGCGACGTTAACTGAAACTTGAGACAAAAGATTCAGACTTTAGAACGACACGGCGGACGAACGCGACGGCGCGGATGGTTCCCTTGCGCGTGCTGGGCTTCTAGGGTGCAGGTGCAGCATGGGGGCGCCGGGGTGCGGGTGTGTTTGCGGTGCTGGAGTTGCTCGGACTATCCGGCTCGTCCCAGCTCGGAATATCCGGCGGCGAGGTCGAACACGCTGCGACGGCAAGCTTCAGCGAAATCAAGCCACTGAGCTAGTGCGACGAAAAGGAGGGCACGGGAAGGTCGTGTGCTCACCCTAAACTCGCCGGTGTGCTCCGCAGGTGCGGAGGTGGACGGAGGGCGACGTATTGCCCGCGGCGGCGCACGGACGGCCGCGGCAGAGAAGGGGACGGCGGCGGCGATTCGCGGACCCCCGGCTCGATTCCGGCGGTGGAGAGGTAGTGGGTGGCACGGCGGTGCTCGTGGCGGTCTCGGCTCGCCTCGGGGAAGTCTGCAGCGACGGCGATGCGTCGGTGACGACGAGCTCGTCTTCGGCTCGCTGGGCACGGGAAGAACAGAGGAAAAGAAGGGGATGGGGAGCAGGCGAGTGCGGGAGGGGAGCAGGTGAGGCTCGGGTGCTCGTTTTCTTCTCTGCAGGGGAGGGCAGCGCAAGGGGGCCCCGGCGATGGCTCGACGCGGCATGGCCACGGCGCCAAAGGAGCTCGTGGCTACAGGAAGAAGAGGGACATTTCGCGAAAAACCCCCTGCAAATTTATTTCCATCACAGTCAGGTCCTTTTCCCTTTTAAAAAATATAAAACCTTTTAAAACCAGCGGCTTCAGTGATTTCATTTAGGCACCAAAACATTTTCAAAAATTATGAAATAATTTGGGCGGCCTTTTTACACCATGAGGAAGCTCCACAAAATTTGGCGCCCCAAAATAAAACATCTTGGACAACATTTGTTCATAGGTTCAAAATAGGGCATTTTGCTCAATTCAAAAATGTTGTTCCTTTGTAAAATTTAAAGCAAGTGCAAAATATTGTTTTGGAGCTCTTGGAACTTCGTTGACAAATAGGAGATGTCAAAGTAATTTTAGTTTGCAAGATTGAGTGCCTTTGTTGTTTTGAAAATGGTTGAAGCAAATTTGGCAAATTGGTTTTTAGATGTTGCCAACATCCACAATTCCCTAGCAACAACCACAATTCCCTAGCACAATTCCCTAGTGACAAGTTAAAGGTTCCAATTGTTACACTTGATGCAAGGATGCCATGATGCAATTAACACAAAAGCGGAAAAATTACACAGGTTTTTAGGTTTCCGAACTTTGGGCTGTTACAATATAGTCGAATTTGCGAGCGCGGAGAGGGCTATAAAATCTTGCCCCTTAATATATAGGGGTAATATGATTCTACCAAATAATATTCGAGCTAAGCACCCAAAAATACGAGCACATTCTATAACATCCACGTTGGCACGATGTATGCAGTTTCAAAACAGTCAATATCCTACTGATTCCTCTTGCCAAAAAAAAAAACTCGTGAGCTGTGGATTTTTTCCTTTTTTCTGAAGTTGAGGATTCCGTTACAAGCTAGGAAGTATTAACAAACAAGTTTCCATGCTATGAAAGAAGCAACTGTTGTTCTTGTTCATAAAGTGTCAAGAGATGATGCTGGGAGCCTGGGACAAAGATGTAGATGCAAGGGAGCTCCAAGAGCTGAACTGAGGATGCCTCCTTTTCTCTTCTTGTTCGTCTCTATATTTAATTATGTATCCAAATCAATGACCTTGTAAATAGGATATCAAGAGTAATGTATCAAAGTGGGGATCCATTCCCCACATGTGATTGTTTTAAAAAAGAAAATCTCCAATGAGAGTTGTCGATCTCTAAATGTATAATAAATCGTGGAGTATTGGTTTTCACGGGCAGTCCAACATAAAAATCCACACAGCTGAATAGAGAGTATAAATTATACACGTCTTTGGTTACGGAACACGCTTTGCCATGCGTATTTTTCCAATTTGTTACATTTGTTCTCAATGAAAAAGGGATAAAAATCAAAGTAGAAAAAAAAGGGATAAAAATCA